>JARKHS020005473.1:0-67065 GCA_030143305.2 Amblyomma americanum
AATGCTCAATGATACGAGAACTAGAAACATTCTTCCCTAAACAATGGGCCTGACAGAGAAGAAAATGGGCCTCAAAGGGAAGCTTTTGCCTACAAAAATAAAGCAAACTATGCGGCCAATGTTTTTGGTGAAAGGAGTGCACTATTTGCATAAACTTGGAAAACCAAACGGCACAGCACTAGTAGCTAGTCATCGCTTTTACTGTCTTCTTCTTTCTTGTCCCTGTTTGGAATAACAGCGCGTAGACGCGCTGTTATTCCCAGCAGTATGTACCAACTCGCTCAACTCTCTGTTTTATTGTCCCTGTTCCTGCGCTGTTTTTGTTCAAAAGGTACTTGATTCCAAGAAAAGGACAGTTAAAATCTCTTTCCTTAACACACAAATATTTCACAATTCACACTAGGAAGATCCTCAACCACCGCCTAGTTTACGCAAACTTCAATAAAACATTTGCTCTTTTACCAATAAAAAAGATTAGGAAACAAGTCTGTTATTACAAGGCGATCCTCTCGTAATTGTTATTAGTTCCCTTATTTTGTGGGCTCTGCACGTTTGTTCCTGAGGTCAACAATTGCTCTAAGAATTCCTAGCCTTTATCCAGCAGCGAACACATATATAATATATATTTAATCAACAGCGAACATATTGAACACATAGGCAACAAAAACGCAAAAAGAATGCTCAACAATAGGAGACCCTTACGCGAAAACATGCACAGGTACAATGTTAATGAACTCCAGGATTCAGTTTATAGGTGTTGAAGGCTCCCTCCAGTCACGCTGATTGCCTTCCTGCCTCTGTTGGCATGCGATGTGGGATTCTCGGTCCTCTAAACCACCTGCGTCTGGGAAGAAAAATGAATGCGTTCTAGCAAGAATTCGTCAGCGCTCACAGTCTTGTTTTGTGGTCCCGTTTTTCATTAAAAATGCCTGAACGCATCTATAACCTTTAACAAGCAAGCCGAAGAAATTTATTATATACATGCGGGCACACATTCACAAAGAAAAACCACATGCAAGATTCTCGGTTTTTCTTCAGTGTGCCATTCAGCAAAATCAAAAAGGGACGCATTGAGTAGTTTTAACTTGAGTTTTTTTTATACCCATCTTAAACCGCGGTGGTATTTTATTTTCCGCATCCTATACATGTCTCAGACAAACATTCTGCTCAGAGACACATTGTGCGACGAGTCTTGCGAAATGGTCAAATTGCAAATGCTGTAACTGCTACAGCGTCAACATTAAACAACATGTTAGTGCATCTGAACAGAAATATACAGCATAAAATGAGTCCAATATTTCTAAAAAGTTCACGATTTACTATCGCCCGATATTTGCATTCTTCAGTATTACTTTCTTTTTCTGGGGGCTGCATCTGATATTCATTCACTAAAAACATCGAGCTATGACAATATATTCACATGTTTGCGTTGATTCCAATTTGAAATTGTGGCAACTCTCGATCTCCGCGTTCTTCAGATAAAGCCCTTCGAAGCAGACAGAAAAAACCTTCCTTGTATTAAGACTGGCAACTTTGCGAGAAGAAAAAAACTAAACTTTTCTAATAGTAAAAATGAGAAGGCTGACAATAAAGGATTGATCGATTCACTCTAAAGTTCTTCGGATGCCTTGTTTTATTATATTTCTATTAAGGCATAACAAAATTTAGCCGAAACTTGAAAGCACGTAACCGTGGCCGTCCACCTTTTCGTGATAAGAAATTTTCCTCTTTTCACAAAATTGTTTACCGAAAAAACAACTGCGAATATCATTGTTCTTTTCATCAGGCGAAAACACATAAACATATTGTGTAAATCAGGGCGGTCGAGTAGGCATAATTTGGGTGACCGTACGTAGAACCCCCCTGCTTATAACAATGCTTCATTGTGTTCGACGCAAACATCACCATATTATGATCACTATAAACGAAACTGGATGACGAGCCGCCACGGAGGCTCAGTGGTTATGGCGCTCCGCTGCAGGCCCGAAAGACGCGGGTTCGATCCCGGACGTAGCGGTTCAATTTTCATGGAGGCGAAATTCTGGAGGCCCGTGTACAGTACGCGATGTCAGTGCACGTTAAAGAACCCCAGTTGGTCGAAATTTTTGGGGCCCTTCACTACGGCGCCTCCATAGCCTGTGTCATTTTGAGATGCTCTGTGTCTTTTGAGGTGCCCACTCTGCTCCTGTATACACTGTAAGGGGGCGGAGGATTTTTCAAGCCGCAAATTTACGGCTTTTGCCTCCACCTCCTTCCACTTCTTTGTGGAGAATAAAACTTGTATGTATGTATGTATGTATGTATGTATGTATGTATGTATGTATGTATGTATGTATGTATGTATGTATGTATGTATGTATGTATGTATGTATGTATGTATGTATGTATGTATGTATGTATGTTAAACCCAATAATCCAAAACTGCACGACGATGTACAAACTGTTCCTAATACGGCAATTATCGCAGTGAGGGTGCTACCAGCTAAAAATTATCCTTTATTCGGCATCGTTCACGGGCTTCATCGACGCGACAGGTGCTCAGTTTTTGAGAACGAGCACTCTTATCCAAGAACTAGGAACAGCTATTAGTCGCACGATAGTAAGTTTAGCGGGTAGCATTGCGTCAAGGCGATTGCGATTCATAAAAAAAATCACCAGGAGGCATGTACGAGCACGTCATTGCATAATATCTTCTAACATAGTCTAGGAACGTGTTATTTTATCTACTTGGTGCGGTACTGAAAATGGTACGGCACAGCACGCGAGAAATTAAATGTACTTTGTCCGGCAAGATTGAACAGTTACCACAAATTGTAAGGCAAGGCAATCACAGTGAATATTTCGCCTCGAGAGGAGCAATTTACCACTACACTATCGAGAATAATCACATGCTTGTGCAAAGAGCGGTGGTATTCACGCCCTTTGGATGGCGAAGTCCAGGCCACTCAGGCAAATTTGTAGGTTTAACACGCACTGTTGCGCAATTGGTCAAAGATATTGCGCTACGAAAAGACGTCAAGAACGGGAACCGCAAACGGTAAAGAAACATCAAATGCCCTTCTCAAGAATATGAACACCAAAAGATGTGCAACGTGTGTATATGAGAATATAAAAGAAATCGCCTATGTGCTTGCTAACGGATGATCAACATTCCATGTGCAAGGTAAATCCTTTAAAATCTTGATCGTAATTTTAAGACCTCCACTTCTCATGAAATGTTATACGCGGCTGAGGTTTGGTTGTAGAAATCCGCTTTACCAACGCGTTATTCACGCATTGGAGAAGAAAACAAGTGATTGAAGGCAGGGAGAGAAGGTACAGGTTTTCTCTTCATGACTTGGCAAGGTGTGAAGTTCAACTACTGATTATTATTATTCCGCACGTATCTACCTAGGAAAAGTAATAATGAGAATAATATCCACAAAGCTGTAACACAACTGCTCTACGGCCCATGCCAAATCCCGTTTAAAAAATTCAATGAACGCAAGATTCTTGTGCAGTGCAGTAAAGCGTAGTCTCATTCTATGTACTCGCGCTAAGGTGCGGTGCTGGGGAACTAAGTATGCTCACACTGCACAGTGAACAGCCCGAAGTCGGACCTCATTCTGGTCTTTGGGGAATGGTACATACACACGACGGAGACTGGACACTGTGCGGAAGAGAAAGCAGTCACCTAAATTCACTTTAAATAGCTTTTTGGTTCTCTCATTGGAACGCACTGCCTCATGATACTGCTTTGCTTGCCTGCCCTTAGTTTTCGCACCGTTAGTTGGCGCTGACCGTGACGCGCTGTGTTGTTGGCACTGCGTATTGCTTCTTTCATCCTGTGCCTATTTAGCGTTGTATAAGTGTTGGTCGTCCTTTTTAGTACTTGTTTCGTCGTCATGTATGTTTTTTTGTTTCCCTTCAAGGTCGAAGTTTTGTACTCCATAGTGTTGCACTGTGCCTCTCCTGCTGGGACAGTATTTGGTCCGCAGTATGTGATAAAATAAATATATATTTCGCGCTCGTGACAGCACTGTTCCCTTATCTGTGTTAACCAGTTTTAAAGAACCAAGACGGCACTCCATTCTCTGCGTAACAGAACAAACTGCGTTCCGCTCTTAGCGAGCCGTACTGCCATGTTTACAGTCAGAAATAAAGAAATTGCAATCATATCTAGGAAGCCTTTCGAGGTGCATATGCAACTTGGGCTTCTGGTGACAGCAGTTTTCATAAAAGACGATTTTCTTATCTATGATATATTTACCTATAATGGAGCGTCCAAACATGCCTGCTGCATTAGGGGTATTCTTCCCATAGTGATAAGACTATCGGCGGATTGATCTGTGGGGGTAAATGTCAACACCTTAAAACAAGCATCTGTCGAGGGAACGGCCAAGGCCTCCGAAACACGCGATACGCTCATCCTGAGGGGCCTTTCAAGCGTCAGCGTCGTTGCTCGGCTTTGTTGTTTATTGGAACGAACGAGCTGCTGTAAACGGGACGATGGAACCCTGGCGGTAATGAAGCATTGATAGGCGCTTTCTGCGAAAAGTTCGTTAGTGCTGTGTGATGAATGGAGAATGAAAACATGCGCGCGTGTTGGGCTGCCAAAGGGTGGGCAGCAAGATTATTTTGGCAAATCTTAATTTACAGAAACCTGGCGTCCGAAACTCGGCTCGTGTCGGGTAGTGTTCTGGCGTAAAATTATTGAACGGCACATGTTCTCTCTTCGAAATTGCATTGCACAATGTGTACACGACGTTGTAAATATCCATGTTCAGCCATATCAGAATAATCAGGATGCCTATAGAACGTCATGTTGGCCCTCTCGTATGACTTGTTTCTGTTAAGATGCTGATCACGAAGGCTCGTTCTGTCCCCGTTGAGCTCAATCTGCATAAAACCTGAGTAGATTGGAAGAGAAATTTGCTATGAAATAGCGCTCAGTGATTTGTTTCCTGCCTAGGAGATATTGCTCAATCAGTGTGAAGGAATATGCTGCAGTTAACACATTTATTTCTGCCCACTGCGCATAATAGGAACGCTTTCGGTAGGCATATTTCACACAAGAAAGCTTTATCGAAAGTTGACGGGAGTCCACGCAGCATTCAAGATGGCGACAGCATATTAAAAGAGCTTCGACACGTGTTCTGACGATTCTTGCTTTTCATCTAGATATGCCATTGAGCAGTAATAGACGAGAACTTCTTGCCGCTGGCTGCACTCGCCGTTTTTTTTTTCCTGAAAATTCTCATTCCCTTTCGGTACGCTCCATTGTCAGCACGCTACACTTTGCTCAAAATCGTCGCTAATGTTCGTGGGGCCAAAGTGCCTACTCCGCATAGCTGACTCTTTCCGCTCTTCCGAGAGAAACTTCGCTGTAAAGAGAGCGCGCAGGGGAGTAAAAGTTGCTGGTTGTTTAGCTCTGGTAAACCCTGGTAAAAAGCGAAAAGCTGCATCTTCCTGGCTACGTTTGTAGTAGAGCGACTGGCGGTTTCCATTGATAGCCATATTGACAAACACACAGTAGTAGGCATTTTCTTTTATTTGTTAAAGACCTTGCTTTTTCTAAACGACATTAAAGGCGCTCACACAAAAAAGTATATATTTGTATAGCTTCGGTGATATTTGCAACTGTATTATTGCTCGTTATGCGGAGATATGGGAACAAATGCGGTTGTAAAGCATGCGCAAACGCAGCAGATAAATTGAGAAAGCCCAATTGAAAAATAATAATGTTTGGTTTGTGGAGGTTTAAGGTCCCAAAGTGACTCAGGCTATGAGGATCGCCGTAGTGAAGGCCTCCGAAAATTTCTACCACCTGGGGTTCTTTAACGTGCACTGACATCGCACAGTACATGGGCCTCTAGAATTTCACTTTCACAAAAAGCGCAGAGAGGCAAGGGCCGACCGCTTACAGAAATCACACGCATAACAGGGTACAATGTGTACGTGGACGCTGCCACATACGCCATGACGAGGGGACAAGACGCCACCAACGCAGTGGCAACTGTAGTCAACTCGGAACTACACGAGATTACCAGCGCCTCATTGCAAGACTGCACGATAGCCGAGGCTGAAGAGGCTGCCGTCACTCAAGCGGCAGCGGAGGGCTATCGGACTGACCGGTCACTGACCATTATTACTTACTGACTGACAAGCAGCCTGCCGCAACTATCTTTGCGGCAGAGTCGGTCACAGAGCGCTCCGCATACTCCGCTTTAGTACACTGCAAGACTCAACAGACAGATGCAGAGGCGACCAAACATAGGTTATCTGGGTACCGGGGCACACGGGAGTGGCAGGAAACCAAAAGGCGGACAGGATAGCTCGAGGATATACTAACTACCAAGCATCCAACGACAGCGACCCTGAGGACTCCCTGCCAGTACCTCAGGAACACTTGGCCTTACTAAACAGCTACAAAGACAGCAGGATGGGGTACCCCCCCCCCCTTCCCGCAAAAATCCTTAAACAAAGAAGAGGCTGTCACATGGAGAGAACTACAAACTGGGTCTTATCCAAGAGTAATCACGCTCAGTAAAATCCACCCCACACTTTACGAAACCAAGTGTCCGTTGTGCCATGAAAAACCTACACTATACTACATAACATGGGGATTTCAAAAAAAGTCGACGTGGTTTCAATTATACCAAACCCAAGTGCGGAGCAATGGGAGGGTATGCTCTCCAGCGACTGCCGCGATGACCAGATCGGTCTGATACGGCGAGCTCAGCTGACGGCCGCATCCAGCGCTGCCCTGTAATAGGGGCAACCGACCGTTGCTGAGATGGACTCCTCTGAACCACATAAAAGGACTTGCGCTAGAGCTAAATAAAGTTATCCTGTCCTATTCTATTCTCCATTGAAATCCGAGCAACGCGGCCGGGATCGAACCAGCGGAAAATAATTTGGATTTTTGGGGAAAGGAAATGGCGCAATGTGAGACCGGCGTCATATCCTTTTTTAAAACCAACTTTAATTTTCTTTCGCTTACGGCGCGGTTCCGGGTGAGCACCGAGATATGGGAGACAGGAGTAATTTCCTTTCCTGAAAACCAACTTTAATTTCACTTTCCTTTCCTTACGGCGTGGTTAGTGTGTCGGTCTCCACGCCAGGTGTCGGATCGATCACTCCTAGCGCGTTACGAAGAACGCGTCAAAGTGCACCGGCGTTTTAGCAGTTGTAGTAGCAGTGATTTATTAAAATAACGATAAATAGAAAGGATAAGATTTTTTCTAGAGCTTGTATCTGCCATCGATAGTGAAGCACCTGAGCTGGAGGAGCGGAAATAAAGAATCGCAGGCAGAATTGAGAAATGGAATGAAAGAGCTGAGAGGACAGGAAGTGATGATGGGGGAGAGGTGATATACACAAACTATTCACACAGTAAGAAATGTGCACATAATAAGCGTGGGATTAGTTCATGACGAAGCAGCGTTTTATGCAGAACCCACTTCCATGACGTGCGCGTGCTATGCCGGCAGACTCTTTCCCGCTTGACCGGCGGTCACGGTCAAAGATCAGAGGTCAAGGTGAAAGGTCAAAGTCCAGATAGTGGGTGTAACAGCGGCTGGTGTCGCTGCTGTAGCTGACGTCATGTGTCGAGCCTGACTAGCACCAGTTACGCTCTTGGTTTGACCTCTACCTACATTCAAGTACAAACTTGCGGCCCATCTGACGGCTCGAAAAGTTGGCGTAGTGAAGCTTTTCGCTTCAATAATTGGTTTCGAGGAAAAAAATGGCGCAGTAACTGTCGCGTATATCTCGGTGGACACCGGAACCGCACCGTAAGGGAAGGGATAAAGGTGGAAGTGAAAGAAGAAAGAGGTGCCGTAGTCGAGGGCTCCGGAATAACTTCGACGACCTAGGTATCTTTGACGTGCAGTGACATCGCACAACAACTTACGCCTTTTGTGTTTCGCCTCCATCGATACGCGGCTTGCGTTGACGGGTTCGAACCCTGGTACTCCGGCCGGGAAAATCCCAAGATGTAAACTCGGAAACTAAAGTAGATAAGAATTTTTCTACGCTGTTTCACAACGTGTCAATGATATTTAATTTCTTACACAAACACAAAAGCATCAAGTTGTAGCTGACGACTTCAACGAGAACACGTCCACCGACATGCATATATGGCTGGAAAATAGGAGCGTCCTCTTCGAAGCGGGTGGTGGCAGTTGCCACTATGACCGCCTTTTTTTCTTTATCTGTCTTTAACGGTGTAGTAATGTGTATAGAAACTCAGCGTTTTTAAGCACACTCTTTATCCTAGACTTCTAACCTCATGTCATAGCTCTGGTTTTGAGATAACAACCTTCCAATCACTTTTTTTCTAACTTCCATAACAGATTTACTCACATCACCATTGTTATCACTTAACCTCAGGGCCTCAGGGATTGTGACTGTGCCTGCATCGACATCTGGATGGACACCACCACATTCCAGTATAAGAGTTTCAATTGTTTCTACATATTTACTACACACTTCACATGTGTCGTCTCGTTGGTTAAATTTATTTTTGTGCCCTCTCTAGTTATCATAGAACAATTCCTTATTTCCTCAGCTTGTCATACTGACCACGTCATACCGCTTCAAGGCTGCCTCCTTTGGCAGCAATAATGTGAACAGGAGAATGTCCTTATTCCGCTAGGAAACAATATTTAATATTGCTAATGGTAGTCGATTAAACATCCTGAGTAGTCTTGCGTTATTTAATGTGGTTTACTCTACATAACGTGTGAAAATCGATGCTCTATAACGTCAGGAACAACACAATATTCTTGATGTCGGACGTATAGTAGCTGTTTTGAGCTGTAGCTGAAAAGAAACACCGTAAAGACGCAGCAAAGAGAATGAAGCAGAAACAGCCATCAGACAGCTTCCCCTTCAGCACGTGGAAAATCTAGACCCTCTTCGATGCCTACGTGACATATAATTGTGGTGACTTATGACGCACTTGCAAGCGCCTAAATTGTAACTGTCTTCTTTCATTTAGTTCTTTCGCGCTTCGAAATGCCCCGCGAAAGTAAGGCTGTCGCCGAGTCTATGAGATAGAGCCGGAAGACTGAAGAGATAGAAATGCTCGCCTTTGCCGCTAACGGCAGCATTTTGAAGTGCGCACATAGGTGAGAAGGCGGCCAATGGACAGCACGCATTACTAATACCCTATGAACCGCAGGCAAAGCTATGGCAAGTAAAACAGCCTATGCAGCAAAAATCGCTGAGCTCAGTTCCCAGCCCAAAAAAGACCGACTGAACTCGGCGGCACACAAAGCACCAAGACCAGCAAGAGAAGCCGATCAGGCTGCAAGAAACGCCAGCCTGACTGAAAACTCCTGAAGCCGCGAAAGCACAGACCGAGAGAGAATGCGCACCGCCTGGCTTAAAAGACAGCAGTCAGCGAAGACTGATGTTCCCCCTTTGGCAAAAGTAACGAAGCAACAGATTTTTGCTTCTCAATCGTATATAACGGAGCCATTACTGAACCGCTGAAGACCGAAAGGTGCCAGAAGGCGAGGACCGGGGTTCTTCTTATTTAAAACAGATTCAAATCTTAAGTGCTGCCAAGAGTGCTTCCCTACGCGGCTAAGATACAAGCCATGGTTTCCCGGTCACTTTTGAAGAATGCGCTCCGCATTTCTTCAAATGAATTTCACGCTTGCACCTACTCTTGTCAACGAGATAGATTTGTTTTTTTTTTATTTCTGCCTGTTGAAATACCGCCTGTACGGCCCGAGTCGAACTGCGTGTGGTGTGTTCTTAGCAAATTAACTTTTCCAGTATTCATTTGTCGACCTCTTTGCCGGCCCATTCATCCCTGCACATCTGCTGTGTATGTAGAGTGTGGTCAATTTGTTCCAACAAACGAAGAGTGGCTACCACCTAAAGAGGTGGCTGTTCGGTTGCTAAGAGGGAGTCCGAGGGTCCGCGGTAACCGCATTTCGTTCAAGGCCAACTCAATAACGCACTTGTCGTCTGTAATGCCAGTACATCGTATTTAAAGCCGATGAGGTAATCGATAATTGTGCCGTATTCTACATTATAGTGTGCCGCCTAAAAGTCTTTTTGTCTCTGGGAACGAAAAGGCGCCGTAGCTGAAACATTTCAAGAGGGCATGAGCTGCAGCGTGTCGACAACACCCGCGAGTGCATTAAAGGCGCAGTGCATAAATCACATGTCTCGCGAGTGTCACCTCGACCATAACACGTCACCTGTGAAGCATTGTCGTTCACCTGGAGGCGATCTCTCGCAAAAGAAAAAGTACGGACTGAAGTTGTGTGGGCCTGCATACGCGTCTTTCGCCTACGCAATGGTTACTCTCTTAAAACTGTGAAAGCTTTGATGATAGACTTGTTTCTTCAGCCATCGGACATCTTCCTGTCGCGATTCAGAACCAAATGACAAACTTAACTTGAATTCTGACGCCGTTGATTCTTTTATACAGCACACTAATCTAGTGACCGGCAATGGTTGGGTTGGTATGTTGAATCGAGCAGTTGCGACGGGTAATATCAATGATACGAAGACAACCCAGCCAGTAGGATTAGCGCATGCTACCAGTGATAGTCGCGGTCAACAACTGTCCAGAACTGCACAGAGGGGCCAGTTTGTCACGTGCCCAACTATTCCGCCATGTTGGCTGCTATGCTGAATTTCATCACTCGCTCTCAATGAAAAGGAATCGCCAAGCGTATGGGAAAATCAGAGTGCAGCAAAGCGCATGTAAACACTGAACCAATGCTTCAAATCAAATGAAATCAAATCATATTTTATTATCCAGCAAGTATCTGGAAGGGCACCTGGGCTAAAAGCTGTACGAACAGCTTGACGAAGGCCCAGGAAACTATTACATGGCAGCAGCAGACAGAAAGAAATAACAATTAATGAACAATACAGAAGTGGTCATCAATAAATAAATAAATAAAATTATACAGCGTATGCATGAGAGCAACCAACAGAAATAAGCTAACAGAGTGTTTATAAATAATGAATAAAAGCAAAAAAAGAGTACAGTAATAACAAATTTTCTCATACGACAAATGAATAAACACAGATTACATTTTCACAAAGTATATTCGCAGTTGTCTTGGACTAAATCCAGCAGTATCTTTATATTTATTAAGAAAAAATGGCAGATTGTGAGCCGAGGATTGCAGCTTGTAATCAGTTCGAAACTGTGGTAAGGACCAAGTGTCAGTACAACCAGTGTTAACTGTTGGTGTACGATATTCAAGGGAAGCAAGTTGTGTCAAGAAATTACACCTGTGGAAGAAAAGTATGTTATTTGTAACAAACTAAATTCATATATATTATCTACACGGATCATATTGAATGATGCTATTATGGGATTAACACTCGATAATGGTTCGGTGTTTGCTATAAGATGTGGTCATTCAACACCGTTAGGGCGATGTTTTTAAAATGAAGTAATATATTTCTTGGCGCTTCAAAGCA
Organism: Amblyomma americanum; assembly: GCA_030143305.2. Lineage (NCBI taxonomy): Eukaryota > Metazoa > Arthropoda > Arachnida > Ixodida > Ixodidae > Amblyomma > Amblyomma americanum. The sequence goes on from JARKHS020005473.1 coordinate 11,443, forward strand.
TACTGGCCTATTGTAATCGGCGATCCCAAGCATCGGTCTTAAGTGCGAAGAAGCACTAAGTCCGCAGCGGCGTTGGGAAGTCTGAACTCATGATTGAAACAGAAGCCGCACTGAAGGCTGCGGTGGCCAACGCGGGGTCATCTGGCTCGGACCGAGTTGCTAGTGATCTGCAAGTGGATCTTGGAATCTCAAACTCGCCATTGAATCAGAAGTTTTCATTCGCGGAGCGAGAAAACATTATAAAAATCAAATTATATGGTTCTTTGTGGCTATGTTGATATTTTTTCTGCAGAAGAATACGCATATATTGCTCAGAGAATGAAATTTTAAAATTTTCCCGCCCTTTTGCCCCAGCCGCTCTTAGGGATGGGGACACAAAAGTGCGAACGCAAACAATCGATTTCTTCAAACAAGTTTCAGTCAGAGGCGTTGAGTGGAGCACAATATCATTTGATTTTGAATATTGTCAGAGAGGTCGCTCAGCCTTTCTAACCACATAGCGTGACGTGAAGGCACACTTTCGCAATTTGTTTTAACGTCACCGAACCAAGTCGACCATGACGTCATGGTGCGTTTTAGCGCTGGGGCCGAAAGAAACCAAAACTGCCGGTACGAAATTGCTTGTAACTACTTATTAACGTTGCGCATTGGTTTTTTAGCTGATTTTTTTTAAATACTAGGCCTACATGTAGGCCTCTTTCAAGCAAAAAACCACTGACATCCAGAAAATTGGCGTCTGTACCCATTTAACTCTCCTCGCCACAGGGGTGCTTTTTTGCATTTTCAAGCATACAAAGGCTTCGTTAAGATTACAGAAGGCCTATTGCGATCAGAACTTGGTATAACGTATATATAACACAGGCAGCATTTAATTTATCCTCTGGTGCTATCACGACATCAGTACGAATAGTTGCCAGAGCCAAAGCTTGGTTTCGTTTGGTTGATGGCGTTTAACGTCCCAAAGCGACTCAGGAGATTCGAGACGGCGTGGTAGGGGACTTCGGTTAATTTCTACCACCCATGGTTTTTTAACACACTGACATCTCACATCGCACGGACCTCTACCAGTTCGCCTCCATCGAAATGCCACCGCCCCAGCCGGGGTCTAAACCATGTCTGTCAGGTCGGCAACAGAGCAACATTCAAAAGCATTGAGCCACCTGGGCGGCAAAGCCTGAGCTTGTATTTTCGCGGTCACAGGACTTCCCACATTCCTGGTCGCTGAAAATAAAAAAAAATTAAGTCCGACACAGACGGCTCTGCTAACGCATGTCCCATAAGATATCGACGAGTTCGATTGTTCTGGAAGGAATTAGGCATCTGTGGGCGTCTCTGCGGAATTAGTGGCGAATATGGAAGCATTTCGTAATCTCGCCTTCATTTATCTTCGCTATCGTCGTAAGAAGGACCTTGTTTTTTTACTCTGTGTGTCAAAATATTTCCCTATCTCGATGTCCCTCAAAACCGCGTGCACTCGGACTCACACTACCGATTACATATTCTTTTTACTTACCTTGTTTGGTTTCTGAAGCCAGAACGAAAAGCCCAAATTTAGAAATTTCATTCATTGAAGAAATAAGGGCATGTACAAAAAAAGCTCTGAAATGTTTATTTCTTACAACTTTTTCCTGTTTTCACAGCTAAACTGCTAATTAAAGTTAATTTTTCTAGTATACTTGGTATAGCTCTCTAGAGAATCATTACTCTTCGAACGAGTAGAGAAAAAGATCATGGCCAGTTTTGCGCCGACTAAGACACTTATAATGAAAATCAAATTAGGTAAGTGTTGACGAAATAAAAAGAGAAGTAACTGCCTCAGTCTTCGTGGACACCTCAAACACTCCGCCAATAGAAGAATAATGAAGGGAGGGAAAGAAGGAAGAGAAAGAGGTGCCGTAGTAGAAGGCTCCGGATTAATTTCGACCGCCTGGCGTTCCTGAGAACTCCAGATATGAGCCTTGAGTCAAACTGTACACATCCGGTGCTGGGTATTTCTGCAACCCGGATAAGAAAAAAAGGCGCTGTTCGTTAACGGGACAACGAGAACAACTCCATCTAATTCTGGTTCTTAGTAAAAGTCAATTCTCCAATCTTCCTTGGGATGTCGATATTTCAGCAGCTGCGGAGTACGAATCTATGTCTGTAAAAATTAGCTTTTTTAAAGTGTTCCCTCTGATCGATTGAAGTGCTTGAGCCTCCAGAGAAAAATACCTAGATCATCGCTTTTGAAGTGAATGGGGCTTTAGCTTAACTTCTGGGAACCGGGGCTAAAGGGTGTCAGAAAAGGCAGTTTTCTTTTGAGATCGGCCAGTGATGTCGAAAAAAACCTTGATTTTCAGTGAAAGTAGGGCCTTTGCTAGAAAGTGCTAATTTGGCGACACAGGCGACCTTCAAATTGTCTTTAGTGCACCTTAAGTAATCTATTTCAGCTGCAATAAAACAGCCATTTTTCTTAGTCGCGTTTCATGCGCGTCCAGAGGCACTAGAAGTATATAGCAGAGAGAAAAAGGTAACTCCGAGATTACATTTTTTCTGGTTAGGCGTGTCATATTATCGTAAAGGAAGCGCATGGCATTCCCACTTTCTGCGAACTATGGAACCGCGCTGTCGTTGGCTTCATGTAAACACCATCAAGGAGGCAGAAGAGGAAGAGCTTGAAGCTTGATTTCTCAAAAGTACAGTGTAGAGTATCTACCATACAAGACACTTTTACTCAGCAGAAGAGGCGTGCCAATGGACGCCTCTCGCAGAAAGTCGATAACTATTTCTTTTGCCGGGTGTTGCGATTGATTACCACACTGGTCTACTTACGCCACAGTGTAGTTAGCAAACAGTAAGAACAGTTTCTAGTGGAATCTTTCTAATTTCTTAGGGCCTCCCCATATTTTCTGTGTTCACAAAATGTTAGCTCTGACGATTTAAGATTGTGTTGAAGCTTCTTGACGCAGTCAGATAGTGCGAATAGATAAGCTCGAACACGTAGACACAGCCGACATGAGGAGCGATGAATCCAAAAAGTGTTGTACTTAAAACAGGCCAAAGATTGTCTGTTTGGGTGCAGGAGGCAAAAAATATCAAGAAAACAACATGAACGCCCTGAAGATCACATAATATAAACGTCATCTGTGAAATAGGGCCAAGCCTCGTAGGACTCCTTGGAAGGTAAAAAGAGGAAGCTGTGTGAAAAATTCTCGCTAGTAATAAAGAATAAATGCGCCGGAAAAGAAATTCCTCTCCTCACCACACCGAGAAGGAAAGCTTCAATGAAGGAAGGAAGACAGGAAGGAAGGAAGGAATATCTGGTGGGCTAGTTGGTGTTTCTCGTTCATTATTAAACTACGCGAAAGAACGGGGACAGAGACAAGAAACACGTACACACACAGAGCGCAGTGTGCATTAAAGCTCTATGTGTGTACGTGTTTCTTGCCTATGTCTCCATTCTTTCACGTAGTTTAATAAGGCAGGACAGGGCAGGGCCGGCCACGCGGGCGGGCGGGCGGTTAGGGTTGATTACTGCAACTAAAAAATTAAAAATGCACACCCCAAGAGTTTTTATGGTTACAGTGACTCTTGGCTTCATTGATATGTTCGCAGAAGTATGCTATTCTGATCGGTCAGATTCAACTTCGGTTTCGGTGTTCGCATCCACTGTACATGGATGGAACTTGATGAGCCCGGCGACACACAGAGCACAGCGCGAGAGACTCGCGCTCTCGAGCGAGAGAGCACGAGAGCGTAGTGGGGGGCTGCATAGAATTTCCTTTCGTCACACATGATGGCGCTTCGTGTTGCTAGTTTTCCAAGGATAGTGAAAGAAGAAAGCGTGCACAGAGCCACAAAGGGGCAGAACACATTGAGAAGAGAGGGAGAGAGTACAGCCCTGACCCGTTGAGTGTTCATGCATTTATTTATTTATCCAGCATATTCCTTAAGGACCTCCTACGAGGGTAATACAAAAAAAAAGGGGGGGGGGGGGGTCTAAGTAAAGTTGTGTACAAGGAACATCATTAAAAAGCAAAAGAAAAATAGACAGGCTAAGCATAACGTGGAAAAAATATTTAATCACTAGAACGCGAATTGACAAGCAGGCAATTACAAGAAATAATATAATACAAATTATATGTCAAAAGAAAAATATTAGGCACAACGGGAATGAGAAATACTACTGTGTATGTATTAGGCACGAAAAGAACAGAAGTAATCGTAAAAGTACAGCAACTGAAAAACTAACAATAAACAATTTCGAACATATTTGTAGCATTTCAAGCGCCAACGTCGCTGCGGAGGAGAGCAAGAAATGTGGCATGGGCGTTAGTCTCTCTGGTCTTTATTACTCGTCGGTTCCCGCCTACAGATTTTGCAGATAGGAACCAACGAGATCTTGTACGTAGGAACCACCCTGCATGGATGGCAACTGGAGATGTGGCAGTGCCTGTGTTTGCGCCCGTCTTGGCCGTGTTGCTATTGCGCTGTAGTCCTCAGTATGAAGAAACTATACAGTATTAAAGAATGGAAGGTTAATGTTTTTCTGTCAATGTTTGACTGATGCCGTCAACCTGGAGTTCCTGTATATGATGTCTGGGTGCCGAATATCTTTCCAACCGATAAGTAAGACATATGTTTCTACTGGCTCGATGTTACCAGCTCAACAATCACGTTTGTGGTGCGCTGTAAACATGTTTGTAACGAAAGCTACACTAGGCTCATCAGCAGCGCAATTCAGGCGGTCCGCGCTAGTCACTTGTGCGCATGCGCCGTAACCACGGCAACCAGCAGCGCCGAGTCGCAGGTGTTCCCTGCGCGCCGCCGCATCGCCGGTCTCCGCGTGAGCGCCGCGCGTGACGCCATCACTTATCTATGCGCCTCACTGCGCATGCTCTATGCTTTTAACGGCTGCGCCGCGGCGGAGGATATTAGCTGCAGAGCGGCCGCTCGCCTTGGGAGAAGGCGCGGACGAAGAAGTCGCGGCTGGTGGAAGGTGAAGACGCTTGGCGAGACGTTCTTCACGTACCTCGGGCGTCTGCGACACGCGCTTAGCTCTCCGCGCTTTATTCTTACGTAGACGGGCAGCCTCACGCCAGGCAATGACTTCGGGGTCGGTAGAAGCAGATTCCCGTAGGCTCTGAAGATGCCGGTTGTTAAACACGCGGCTACCAGCCGCGCCTTCCATGCGCCTTCCCCAAAGGCAGGCGGCCGCTCTGCGGCTTATATCCTCCATCGCAGCACAGGCGCTAAGAGCATAGCGCATACTCGCTTCCTTTCCTTAAAATCACCGGCGTCTTGAACGTTGTCAACGCCAACGCCGATGAACACAATGAACGCCGACTGGTTTTGCTTTTTATATCCTGGATTATACGCATACATTTTTTTTAATTCTAAAACTGATATGCATATCATTCACGGTGGACTACACGCTTCTCAGCAATTAAGGAGCCTTATAGTATAAGTTGGAAAGTTAACTGTTCAGTATTAATTAACCAGCCTGCCAGTCAACACGTCTTAGCTGTATTCTGATGCCCTACACCGCTGATAATACTATGCCAAAAAAGCGCTCTTCTAACAGAAAAAGTCCACTTTTAAATATTTTGTGAAGTGTTAGGTGAAACACTATGTGCATACGCGTGAAGAGTTTCTAAGGGAATGCATGAAAATTTTAGAGCCAGAACTGTAAAGCAAAGCATATCACTTCCCTTGCTAGGAACACACTGGGCTGCATTTTCTGGTATCCACTGAATCTCACCCTTTATATAATTTACATAATCAGCAAACCCAACGGCAATTCGGACTTATTATAGAGATAATATCAAAGATCTTACCCTTGTTTGCCTGGCCGAAGTGAAGCCGACTACCGGTTCAGAGTTGCACACTCGCAAATTCTTTTCTAAAGTTTTGCGCATAAAGTGGTCTCGTGATTATTTTCTACGTGTTTTTCAGCTGATCTTCGCTCCTTCATAAACGGCCTCTCTGCAAAATGGACAAAGGCACACTCCTCCCTTCAGAACGCGAACAATAAGACCTTCTGCACAGGACGTCGGTGTATGCAGAAAGCAGCCTGCTAGAGAACAACGCAGACCGCAGCTAATCAATGCGGTTTTTAAAGCTAAAGCATGCAAACCATTTTACGAACACGAACTTGCATGTACATGCACGTGCGATTCCATAGCAAACAATCTTGGCCAGACTCTTACGATAAGGCACTCTAATGGCAGACCGAGTGTTTCGATATTCTGAAAGGAGGAACACATGCACGGTTCAAGGAAAGGAAGGAAGAAATGTGCCATTGCTGCTTTTTATTTTTTGTCACTGGCGCGCTGATGCCGACGCAGTCGCTTATCTCTTTTTCCAAGCCGTGGGAGATCGATTCATCCCCCTCCTCTTGGTAAAAGGTTTAGGCAGTTTTTCGATGCGGCCTGTGGCATGTTGCCAGGCTTATCTGAATAGCTTCGTTTGCTCGCGTCCAGAAATTGGAACGCCGAGGAAGGGCGCGTTCCGACATTTGCTCTTTTAATTCCATTCATCCGTCAAGAAACCTTTAGGCGATCGATAGGGTGCTTTAAGTCCAGTCCTAGCGTGAATCGTTTCGAGGAATCAGCTCCAAGTGCTTCGTCTCTTCATACGCTGAAATTAAAATCATTTTTGAAAAACGCTCTCAGCGCGTGTGTTCTAGATTTGATGAATTTTTGCTGCTGAGAAAAAAAAGAAAAACGGAAAGGCAGAAGTTCTGTTGGATACCGTCAAGTGCGAACAAAAAAACTTCAAATAGAATTTCGGAGAAATCTTCTCTTTTTGAAAGCTGTTGTGATTTGGAGATCTCCCTATTGTAACGAAGCGTATTATTCTTACCGCTCGGATATTTGTTTTCACACGAAGAACTTCAGCAGCTAGTAGTTCAGGATCTCTGTCAAAATATTCCTAGATGGCCAGGACATGCTTGCGTAGTGCGAATGTTTAAAAAGAGAGCGCATAAGCATTTCGACAGGTACTGTGAATAGTGTCAAAAGATGACGCTCCTAATTAAAAAAGGCAGCACTAATTTTGCGCAATGATTTGATTCACGTATTGAACGTGGTCGGCTTTCCACGTACCCCAAGGCAATAATAACAGGGAGTGAGAAAACTTGTTTATCGAAAAAACCTTCAAGAGCTAGGTAGTCGCGTGTCCCTATAGTCCAGGGCCCCGCTGATGGCAGCTGACTTGCAGACTAGCTGGTTGACCAGGCTTGGTGGCACAGGTTGTGGCTGCTATGGACCGCCTCCCACTGCCAGTGTTTCGGGCATGCCACTGTTAATGCTTGGTCTGGCTTGCCTAGGCAGTCCCAAGAGGTATGATAGAGCGTGGGAATTGCTCCGCACCAAGGAGAGCAAGTTTGGTATTGTGTGGGACTATCGACTATCGACTCGGTGAAATAAGCCATGGAGAAGTGCGAAAAAAATGTGAGACACGAAGGCTTCCTTGCGCATGCGCAGGCGACGGCAACCATGGTACCCACGTTGAAACATCTAATCAACTGGTCACTACCAGCGAATCCTTTCTAGGCCGTCACCACACCGTGGCTTTTGCTGGTTATACACGCATAAGAGAAACGTTTAAATGATGACTCTGTACACAGCGCTTGAGGAGCACCAAGGCATCGTTTAGGCTCACCCAGTGGGCGAGGAAGGTAGGGACGGGTCTGAAGAGCTCGCGAGAAAATCCCGCCTCAAGAGTCTGTCGACTGCGAAGATTTGTCAGAAACGCTTGACGAATTGCATCGACGATTGCGAGTTGAAGAACAGTTGTGACACTATGCAACTTTATGATCTGGATTGCTGCTGGTGTTTCCCCTATTTTGAGGTATCTGGTGGTTTTTATAAGCCATGCGTGAAGACAGTACGGATGCTGCTCTGATGTGAGCTTTAATTCTTCATTCGCTGAACAAACGGTTTTAAAGTCGAGGGTGCTGTAGTAAGAGATACTGACAACTTTTGAGCCACGAAATCACTGGTTACATTTGAAAAGCTTACCTGCTAGTTCCCGTCCTTTGTAGCGTCTTCACAGGATTAGCTCTACAAAGATGCGAAAATAGGAAAACATTTTTATTTGCCTAAAATATGCAGATTAATATCCAGGACTCATAAATGGCAATTCTATGATGTAAACCTACCTTATTTCAAAATCGGTTCCAACTTTATAATGCATTACCAAATTTGTAGGGGATTGCTTACCCCTTTTCGTCGCAAAAAATGCTGAGATTGGTGCTACTGTGACACTCTTCTTTCGACTTGAAATATTCCTATTTCACTGAAAAATCTAGTTTTATGAACAAGAACTTTATAAAGCCTTCAGTTCTTTTGATCACTGAAGAAATTCTTGTACTATGGCTGTAATTTATAGAATGCATAGCTCATACTAAAGTAGGAACAACACACATGGAACTGGAGTCTCAACACAGGGGAGCCTAATGTGCAGGAAGTTTGCGCGGGGAATATAATCTAAGGAAAAATTTATCCTCGCCCGGTGAAGTTTTTTTTTTCAACGTTCCGATTGTCCTGATGACGATTTGTTCGTTCACCAGGAACGCGTCAAAGCCTGAATTATTCGATATGGCTAGCACGTTGTCGCACTGGATATCTGGCGTTGTCAGAAAAGGAATTGCAGCTTTTGTCGTAAGCATTCCTGCTTATAGAGTAGTTTCTTTTAACTGGGTTATTCGCTAGTTCTATAGATATTGAAACAGTTTTACAACGTTAGTGCAGCGACAGTAAGATGAAAATGACATTTGCGATCTTAGTGCCAAACAAGAGCTTAACTGCAGGAACTTATCGACTGGTGATGGTACATTGCACAGCCATGGAAGGACTGTGACAGAATGCTACATTGACGAAGAAGGCTTAAAAAGAGACCTCACAAGTGAGGTGTGAGGAACAGATTATTCACATGTGAGTGATGTAGGTTGAAACAGGCTGTGCACTGCTATTCTGGCATGCGAAAAAAACGTATTTAGAGCACTCGACTGTCATGAGCTAAGCGCCATCGTTTTGTCAAAATGGCGTAGAAACGTGTTTTTCTAGTGACGTTGCTTTTCTGTGCTAACCGATCTTAGAAATTTTGGGGCATTACGTGGGAACCTAACCCGTAAAGCGAAACGCAAGGCTTAAACATTAAAAAGCGCAACCCGAAGTTTCAGATATCTGGGAACAGAATAACACTCAAGTACAGGTGCATATGCCATGTTGTTACTGAGTGGTCCACCTATATAGACAAAATATTAACAGCAATGGAGGTCTCTAAAAACAAAACGTCACGTGAATAACAAGTGGCTTGACATAATACCTCATCTGACCGGCGCTACGTGTTTATGAGCAAAAGCTCTACAATATTTCGCTAGAATAAACTGTGAAAGAGTTGCATACTTCAAGTACGGAATTTTGGAGCTGAGAAATCGACGCTGACTACAATGTGTACCATAAAAACGGCGGCAGCCCAAAATATATGGAAGCACATATGATAGCGGCCGGAGGAGGGGGGGGGGGACGCGGCGAATGCAAGACATTGGTTATGGTGTTAAAATGAGTAATGTACTCGTGCCCTGATTAGATCGAGGTGAAAAAATACTAGCCATATAGTTTTAAAACAGGTAGAAGAAGGAACGTGGCAAGAATATACTTGGCGTCAAAAAATTAACTCCTTAATGCTGTCAGCATGGAGAATAGTCAGTCACCGAATGATGCAGACCACACTCTGGGCTTGAGGCCGATGGAAACCCTTACTGCCGAACAGGAAGGTCTACCCTGGAAATATAAGACATGTCTCAGAGAGGCAATTGAATGAAATTTTGTTTTCGAAAAAAATTCCTAGTAGAACCTGTTTACTTTGAGAGGAAAAAGACTCGAAAATCATCCGTTTAAGCGCCTTCCTCTCAATTAATTTGAGTCTGCAGTCGAATGCAATATTTTGGCATTATAAACCACTCTTGGCTGCCTCTCTTTCTAAGGTGCACGGAAAAGGCAAGGATTGATGAGAGCATGTGATGTAGGTACTGAGATTTGGGCAGGAAAATGAAGACTCGGCAGTTTTTTGTGTGCGGTCTCGATTTTCTGTTTTGCTTGATTCGCCCCGAATTTTACTTTGGATGCGAAACACGTCTAGGTGATCATAAACGCTCGCTAAACGTGCATCCTTTGGAGCGACAAGTTTCTAAAGACATGTAAGTTTTTCGTACATATTTTACGACAGTTCGGCTCTGCTCCGTATAAAAAACAAGCCAGTACGGGGCTCGTGAAAGCTCCGGTGATAATTTCAGCTTGCTTCACGACAGCTGCTGCTGTCACTATATGTTCGCGTCGTTTCGGCCCTTGAGGATGTGCATACCGTTCAGTATCCTTAAACTTTTTGTGCTCGAAATTTAAAACTTTATACGGTTTTTCGTGAAAGCACCGCTAGGCAAATTCATGTATAGATCCGTCCAGCTTCCGTTCGAGCGGCAGCGTCCGTCTTTGTCAGTCTCAAAATTCGCTGATTGGTCAACGGGGTATGCGACGTCATCGAGACAACGGCACATGGGTAAGCTGATATGTGCGCGGTCAATTGACAGGTGCGCTGGTCACGTGACATGGACGAACTTGGAGCGGTCTTGGTGGCATCTTGAAAGGTACGCTTGATTGTGTGCAGATGCCTTGCCAGCTCAGCGTGCCAGGTTGGAATGGAGCCCTTATAAAAGCCGCATGTGTCTACCGTTGCAGAAAATTTAAAGAAGCGGTGGTGGTGACCGCGGAAGCATACGTCACTCAAGATAATAAGGTATCGATCTCCTCACAGCCTCAAGCTATGAGGCGAGCAACAAAGACGGATGAGAGGAAGGAGGACGAGCGATTTTCGGTCTTGACTGCAATCGCATTCTTAGCGCATTACCTTTTCCGCTAAAGTCTTCCTGATGTCATCCAGAAACTTTACCCCACTACAGAGATTGATTTTTGTCCCTAATTTCCCCCAAAAATAATTCAGTTATGTTGCACACCGTTGATTTTTTGACGAGTAAAAAACTAGCCCGTCCTCCGTGAAATATTAACGAAGATTTTGGTTTTTTTTTTGTTCACTCCAGTGTTTTTCTAAAATTAGAAAGCATTGCTAATTAGTATCCGTTAGATGTAAATTTCGAGTAGAAATGGATTTATTCATTTTCAATTCATCAGTTTTAGACCAATAAGCGTATGTATTAGAATTTCTTCAGAAAAAGTTCGTGACACTCGTGATCAACACAAAAGGCTTCCTCTGCTGTTTGAAAAGTTTACTGTTTGGTAAAAATGTTCTAACTGAAATAAATCAGAACACTTGAATGAAAAAAATAATGTTGAAGATTCAAGAAATTGCCCGCTTGCACACCAGTAGAAAATGTCTGGTAAAGTATCTTGTATATTTTGCGCTCACGTGTACGTTCTTTCCTGAAAAGAACGCAATCGCCGAGAACTAATCACGCAGAAACAACGCTAGTAAAAAAATCAAGCAAATCATCGATTTATATTGAAAAGTACCAGTGTCGAAACACATCAATGAAATTGGTGTTTCGCTTGTGCTCACAAGTGATACATCAACTTCATTGCTTAAAGGTGAAAAGAAATGCCTGCAGCGTCCCTTATCACGTCGTTCTAGATCTTTCGGTGATTTGTCTGCGCATGTGACAATAAAAGCTATATATGTACGTATATCTAGGTGTATGTAATAAAACCATTTGAAAGGGGGCGCTTCGTCTTGTCGTGTTCATATGCGCTTCGTGTGTGTTTTTTTTTTGCGCTGTTAAATATTTTAATATGAACCAAAACCAACTAGCCCGACAGCAAGTTCTCTTAATCAACAATCACATTTGCGGTGCCCTGTAGATACGCCTTCGGAACTTCCTCATTGACAGCGAAAAGTGGGACTTCAATTTAATTGCCACAACCTTTTTCGGAGGCTATGAATGAACAGAGCAATGGAAAGAGAAAAACTGTGCAACTGACTAAAGCAACACCTAGTGCAGGAGGCTCTTCAGTGGTTACTGAATGCTGGCAGTCTTAGGACGTTCTCTTCAAAAGTTAGTGACAGCTGTTCGGCTCCTCTCTATACTTCCATATCAGGGGCCACACGCAATACGAGCGCGGAGCTCAGTGTTTTTCAAGTGGAAAACGTCAGCAGCTCTTTAGCATAAACAAACGAACCGGCCAGAGCGGAAGAGCTCGTTCCAGAAGTCGCCTGCTATCATCAGCATCGAAGTCAAGAAGCCCATGGAATGCAACTGGAAATGAAGTGCTTTCAAGGGAGTAGATATGAGTGTATACGCGACTGAGTTTTACTCAAAATAAGGTCACCACTAATAGCCATAAAGCTGAATTCACTAGGGTGTGTTTAAACAGCAGCTCTCGTCTCAACTTACCGTAATCCATGCAATATTAAGCTGCATGGCTACCGGGATACAACACAACTCACCTTGGTCTCAAAGTACCGGTGATGGCATCTCCTTGTGAAAATATTTGTTTTACGTTTAAAAATCTACAGTTGTCTTCCAGTAATATGTGCGGTTCAGGCTGATTTCTAATCCGCTGTACTAATCAAAGTTCTTAATGTGAACCGGAGAAGAGCGCAATCATTTCTTCTGCAGAGGTAGAAGAGATGTGAAGGTGGGGGTCCCAGCTCATTTGTATTTCTTGCCGGGGAAAAAGCAATATACAAATACTACATCGAACCAATGCGGGGAAAATTATCAGCGTCCAAACAAAAACCACAAAAAAGAAAACACAAAACTCGACAGTGTGCGCAGCATTTCATGTATATGACTCCGTTCACAACCATTCATGTACAGGTGAACAAAACGGGGATCTTCAGAGCACTCCAGTTAATGAACTGTACTACAACTAGGAAGCTGGACATTTTCACGTCATGAAGGAATGAGCATGAAAGATGATGAGTCGAAAGTGCAAAAAGATAAATGCTTGCAACTTTTGTATTTGGTGCGCTTGAGCACTGATGAGTTCGCAGTACCTCATTCCTTTAAAGAGAGTACAGGAGATCAATTCACTGACCACTGCTGATTGCCAAAGCAAGTAAAATTGCACTGGTGCCAAGTGCACGTTATGTCTTCAGTAAACAGCTTCGTCCCTTCACATTTCGGAATTCCAATGTCTTAGGCTGTCCCAGAGTCGATATGGCAATTCTTCTACTTCTGCCCGTTACTTAATAGATGGTTTTCTTTGCGCTGTGAACTTTCCACTCACAATGCTCCTAAAGCTACTTCCATCCTTAAGCGTTAAATGCGGTCACCAACGAGCTCATTTTTCAACGGCTAAGAGCCTACTTTTGATGTTCATTGTGATGGCTTCGTTTTTCTAGATAAGTAAATTGTACAAATGTGAGAGAAGGCTTTCAGTGGATGAATAATGCAGTCGTTCAGGTTATAGCTATGAACCCGAAAGACGCTTCCCTAGACGCCCTGAGAACTTACCTCGCAATGTGGCTCTTGCTTATAAAATGCTTTGGGCGATCAATTCACTCCCGCCCGCTCCGTCAGTGGGCAGAAGGGGCGAGCTTGAAGCCTGAAGGGTCGCCCCGTGAGCCCATTGACGTCATCGGAGTAGGGACTGTGCTCGTTGTTGCGAACGACTTAGAGCAGCGATTAAAAGATATTCTATTTCATAGGTTCCAAGCAGAGGCTGCAGATTTTACTCGAATCCTCACAAGTAACACCTCTACAGATTACCTCTACTAGAATATGCTCATTGCAATCATTTCAGGGTCCATTTAAGCTGCCACTGTAACAGAGCCTGCACTCTAATGGTTTTGGTTTCGAGGAAAAGGAAATGACGCACTAACTTCCTCACATGTCTCGGTGGGCACCTGAACCGTTAACCGCCGCAGTGGCTCAGTGGCTATGGCGCTTGGCTACTGATCCGGAGTACCCGAGTTCGAACCCGACCACGGCGGCCGCGCTACGATGGAGGCTGAACGAAGCCAGTGCATGTTCAAGATTCCCAGCTGGTCGGAAATTATTCCGGAGCCCTTCTCTTAGTCCGTCCTTTATCCATTCCCTTAAGGCGCGGTTCAGATGTCCACCGATATGTGAGATAGATACTGCGCCAATTCCTTTCCCCAAAAACCAATTTTCAATTTTCGAATTTCTCCAGAACTGCGTTGACATCGCGCAGCACACGGGTGCCTTTTTGTGTTACGCCTTCATAGAAATGCGTCCGCCGCAGTCGGGTTCGAACCCGGGTACTCTGGCTCAGTAGACGGGCGTCTTAACCACTGAGCCATTGCGGCGGGGCAACGCTTTGTTGCTCAGTAGCTCAAGTATTGTGGCGTCCGCTTTTGCTAAGTGGAAAATAACAAAAAACAGAGTGAAAGAGAATAGTGACATGTTACCAAAGCAAGCGTAGAGCTGGGCAAGCTGCTTCGGTCATAATTATGAGACATCAATACATTGCTCTCTTTGTCCATCTGTTTCTGTGCGCTGGAATCATGTCTCATAATTATGACCAAAGCAAGTCAAGAACGCTGAAAGTTCTTAAACCTGTTTCATTTTCAACATTTTGCGATCGTTGATATGGCTTTCAACTTTACTCTATCTGGACCGCAGTTTTTCCAAGCTTTGTGAGCAAGGTAAAAACAAGTTTCCAGCAGGCAGCGCCAACAGTAGATGCTGTCTTACACCAGAACTATGTTCGTTCTGATGCATATAGCGTCCCGAATACTGGGCACATCGGCTGGCATGATTTTACGAACTGATGTCAGAAGAACCATGTAAGGCACCCGTTTAGGCCGGTCGTAAAACAAGCAAATTTTGAAGCCAGCGCGCATCGAAAGCAGCATTCCTCGGAGATGGTAGACAAGTTCTTGTTGAAAAGAATGAGTGCGGCTTAGCTCGGATAAGCCCGTTTTTGCAAGCGAAAACTGTTGTGCGTGGTTATGCCATGTTGCTGAGCCGGGTTAGGCTCAACCTCTTCGTCCGTCGCCGAAGTCGTGGCGCAGGCAGAAGCAGCAGCGGCTGCCTCCAAAGCTCTGCGCTGTTGGCTTGCGGCATACTTCAACCACCGTTGATCCAGTCGACGCTCCCGTTATCCGTCGGTCTCTGCCGCTAGCTTGGTAAGTTTAACTTGCGGCATACTTCAACCACCGTTGATCCAGTCGACGCTCCCGTTATCCGTCGGTCTCTGCCGCTAGCTTGGTAAGTTTAACTTCCCTCCCTCTAGCTAAATACTTGGCATGATTGGCAACGGCAGCGGGATGATCAGACTCTGCCCGTCGTCTTCGAGACCGTCCCAACGGCGTAGAATGTCCCGGCCAACTCGCTTCAGCCATAGCGAGAAACTGAGGGGCGGCAGCGGCGGCAGTGTGCATGCACGCGAGAGCGGCGCAGTCTCCCTTTCCAGAGAACGGCGAGTACCGTGGTTAGCCTCGTGGAAACAACTGGCGAGGCGGTGGCGGCACGTGGCTGCAGCTGCGGCAATTCAACTGGCACCGCCCGCGTCCCCCTTGAGTAGAGCGCTCGAGGAGTGCATTCGTGGTAACGAAAACTGAAATTAGAGAGCAGCCATTGATTTCTGGGCAAAGTGCTCGTGTCTGCGTTGTTTGCGGGTCTATCTAGCACTAAATACTTCCGCGCAAATTTTGCCCTTGGAACCTAGTAGCTGTGACAAGATTGGATATGTTTGCAGGGACGTGCACTGCCCGAGCGCTGTACACAAGTGTGACGCGTACATTATGTCACGTAGCTGACACACCTCGACTCTTGCACTTGAAGGTGAAATGTACCACGCCGATGACCTTGGCTCGACGAGGCTAGTAAAGCTCTCGCTTTAAACATACTCACCCCATCTCCTCGCCACTAATGCTTAGCGGGTGAGTGTAATTGGGGCGTACCTTAAAGGGACACTGAGGAGAACCCTATCAATTTTTTTTTTGTTTTCAATATCTGATAGTTCGGCATTTCATGGCTTTGTTGCCGCTTGTCCGGGAGTGAAAGATGCATTTATTTCAAAGAAATTTGGATTCGAAGTTGAAATTTTTTTCCCGCCGCTCCGATTCAAACTCGAGAACTCTTATGACGACACGGAGAACTCTTATGACGCCACAGAACGGAGTGACGTGAAACGTGACGTAAACGGAGACTCCGTGATTTCTAGCGGCTAGCGGTGCGGTCTAGCAGCTGCCGAAATGAAAGCTACCGCCGCCGCAAGTTGAAGGCATCTATCCGGGGTCGCTACCGTCGCTTCGTTTAAGTTTGCAACGGCGTCTTGCCAGCGTTACGATGGATCCCGTTCCCGAACCCGACGACGTAGTTCTCGCAAAAACTCCGGCCTGCATTCCAGCGACCTCAGCCCCACTGAGCGCGCGATGCTTTTGAGGGAGCACGGTTAGGTTAGGCGCCGGCGGGTGGTTTCCCCCTTCCTCAGAGAGCAGCCGTTGCAAACTAAATATCATAACCCCAGTGCGGGGAGTCGCAAGGGGCCAGGAGAAGGTCGGCGCCTTGCGCCCATCGGAGGCTGGCCGGGGCTTTGGGGCCAACGGATTGGTATTCCTTGAACGGCGCGGTTGCACGGCGCAGCAGGCGGCGTCGAGGTCTCCCACGGTTGCAAGGGCCAAGTTATTCATTTATTTTTTGCCACAAAAAATTCATTTATTTTTCAACAAACTGCCGCAGCTATTGAATACAACGCGCTCCTCGTCACGGAGCCAAATCAGTCTGGCCGGGCCAGCGGCGGCTCGCGCACTCGGTGCGAAATAGGGACATGCTCCAAGTCTCCCCGCCAGTGCGGTCAGAGTGCGCCGAAGCCGCCGAACGCGTCGGCGGTCAAGCGCAGTTGGAGTATAGAGGGTCTCGCTTTGACCGACGTGACTTCGCCGTGGAGCGCGCGCGCGCGCCTCGTCGCAGCATAAACGCGCCTTAACAGAGCCTGCGCTTAACCGCTAATCAACGTATTCGGCGGCGGTATCCATGGGAGCCACTGAAACCCCCCGCCCACTCACTGAATAAAAGAAGTCCGGTGCCGAGGTTCGGCTCGGAATCGAACCAGGGCCTTCGGCGTTTGAGGCGGAAACGCTACTGCTCCGCCACGACGGCGCATCTAGTGAATGCACTCTTCTGATGCAGAAATCTCCGCGCTTTCGCTAGGTATATCCTGGCCTAACAGAGCTAGGCCATCAGCAATTTTTCTCAACTGCCTTGTACCTTGTCTCCCGTCCCTAACAAACGATTTCCGTTAAGTAGTTTGAAGTTGACTGGTACAGCCGGGAATGTTTCGCCGGGCGAGCGTGCGAAGACACAAGTACTGCCTTGTACGATCACCGACCATCGTGCCATCATGGCTTTTCATCGACCGTGGCGATCATCTGACAAGCCTTAACAGGCTCCTTCAAAGGTTAACTAGCACTTGAAGCGGCACTTGGAGTTCCTCTGCTGTTCGGCGCTTGTAAATCGAGGCGCGTCAAAAACAAAACCACGGGGCACGCAAAGCTCATAGACGTGAAGCGCCATAACAAATCGAAACTCTCCTGGCCACCTGTGGCGCCGCCAAGCATCGGTTTTCTTTGCTTCCAACATTCAGGTTGTCTTTTGCCTGCTTTCCTTGTGTAATAAAAGTGCACTATTGGGTTTAAAACAAAACTTACTTCAATATTGGTCTGCGCAACCTACCTTTGTCAGCCTCAGAGATTCGCGATGCCATGCAGGATGGAAAATTCCTCCAAGGTGGCGTCTCGTGTCCTATGGCGTCACCACGCTTGTACTTGCGAGATTGGCCTGTGGTGGCGATACCTGTATTTTGGTTCTTGCGATTTTCTGCCTTACAAGAGCTTTGTTTTCAGTAAGAGCGGCGTTTTTGTGATCAGGAGCTGGTATTCTATCGATACAAGTCAACTTCAATTTCTCCTCAGAGTCCCTTTAAAACCGGTCTGCTGAAACAGTCTACTATCTAGTACTTCCCAAAGAGGCACTTGTTTAACAGGCAGCCAGAGCCTGCGCTATGAACAATGCAAGTCATGCTAATTTTTTAGACTTTGTTGGCAACATTAAACGCGCACTTATTCCACTGTCTCTGAGGATACAGCACATCCGAACGATAACACACTGAGAGTGTAGTATCCGCGCGCTCCGTACCCACTTCCCTAAGCTCGGAAGCACTTTACTACTTCTAACAGCGGGAATCCCGTGTTTAGCGCGGCCAAATATGCAGACTTGAACTGTGCTCTTGTCATGAAGTACCGTCTACAAGGACATAGAGAGCATAAGAACTGACGCAGGCTCGCGACTGGCCAAGTTGATTGTACACCGGCTTGCGCCAGAACACGCGGCCTAAAATTGGGTTTCTTCCGCTGTGGGGCCTTTTTTGTATTTCCCCGACAAACCATCCACAGCCTTAACTACAGCAGGATATAACTGGTGAGGAGATTTTTTTTACGTGGGCGACCTCTGCGCAAGCACCTACTTCCGCAATTGCAGTTCGACCGCTCATTCATCTGTGCAGAATGAGTGTCTTCATGAATCCGTCACTACACCAAGATCCCCGCCCCGCTAACTTAGGAAAGACGTGCATGGGCACATTGTTAGAGCACATATTGGTTCCCGCACTGGAGAAACTCCATGAGGTCGTCTGGGCGCATTCTCCGAGGCGAACATATCGGGCCGTGTTGAATGCGTGCGCAAAATGTCAATTTTAAGCTGCATTCTGAAATGCACTCTTCGGGTCACAGACAAAGACACATCCCAAAGCACTGCTATGAGCGACGCCGAACAAGCGATATTGAGCGTCGCATTACTATGTTTCATTTTGCATATTCCTTTATATATTTGGCTGAATTCGAAAACATATAGTTTTGTTTACAATTCAGGAATAAAAAAAAGGAATAAGAGACACCGCTTGACAACCGCCTATTCCCATTCGCGGCAGAGAAATAAAATAATGAAAGACTCCTTGAATTCATTCCGGCTGTAAAATTAATCTTGTGCAGGTGACAACTAATTATCCACAAAAAAACGCACTACAAAGCAGAAAAACCCCATGTTCTGCACTGTGAAAAAATTTAGGCATGCGCCAGTGTTTAATTACAATTCAGTACGTTCTATCTTGTAGCAAATACTAAGAAATTCTTATAACATTTTTTCTTCATCATATATGTAAGATGTAATATCTGGATGTAACACTAAGTGGAACCATATTAAAAATTACCAATGCCAAAAGGAAGAAGGCTGCAATTGAGCCTCTATCACCCACGGGGATCTGCGGCCGCGAATTGCCGACGCTAGGCTGTGCCATTCCGTTTCTTATTTGCCTCGCGCCTGCTGCCTTCCTGCTGGACCGGCCGCAAATGGCTGTTCATCACGGAAGGCACTTCGTGGCTGCATCTTATCTAACAACCACCGCGTGCTGACAAAGACTGTGACGCAGCCTGTGTGTTCACTCTCGATGGAAGCGCCACCGTACCCTACATAAAGGACCTCCCTGCACTGTCTGCTTGGGATTTGCGATCACGAATTGCCGACGCTAAGGTGTGCCATTCCTGTTCTTGGTAGGATTTCAGTTATTTTTCTCTTCATTCACCTGTGGCTGCTGATCCTCACCTGATCGCTTTATGCCGTTTCCGTGAACAGAACACGATGGGTGTCGACGTGTGTACCTGCCAGGCGAGCATCGGCTCATTTTCTGCTTGCAGCGACACGATGAATACCGAGGCCGATCGATTTAGTCCAGTTCCGGGATTCCTCCGTGTTGTTTGCCCTAGACTATGATATGCCTGTCGTCGTGCCGTGGTGTGCTGCTACGATTAGGCTATATTAAATCAAATCCTGCTCCTAAGGCTGACGAGGTTCTCGCTCTCCTAAAGGAATATCACGAAGGGACCACCACTGCCCTTGCCGACATTAAGCAGGATATCACTGATATTCTGTCAGGAATTAGCTGCCTGGAACAAAGCATTGGTGGTATGAATGATGTCAAAAACAATGTTGGTGCTGTCAGTGAATTCCTTCAAGAGTTGAAGTCCGGTGTCTAAAACGAAGAAATTGTTGATGTTGAGATAGGACAAGCGTGATGGAAGGGTTCTGAACTAAATTCTTTATTCTCGCAACAACGCATAGATACACCCATTGGCCACGCATGCGCAAGCATGATATGACAAGTTCTGCACTAAATACTTTATTCTCGCAACAACGCATAGATAAACCCATTGGCCAAGAATGCACACGTGTGTAGGACAAGCTCTGCAGTTTTCTTCTTTATTCTTAGTACAATACATAGACACAATGATTGGTCACTCATGCCCAAGCATAATAGGACAAGCTCTGCACCAATTTCTTTATTCTTGCAACAACGCACAGATACGCCCATTGGCCACGCATGAGCAAATGTGTTAGGACAAGCTCTGAAATATCTTCTTTATTCTTGAAACAACGCATAGATACACCCATTGGCCACGCATGTGCAAGCGTGACAGGACAAGCTCTGAAATAAGTCCTTTATTCTTGCAACAACGCATAGATACACCCATTGGCCACGCATGTGCTAGCGTGATAGGACAAACTCTGAAATAAGATCGTTATTCTTGCAACAACGCATAGATACACCCATTGGCCACGCATGTGCAAGCGTGACAAGACAAGCCCTGCACTAACTTCTTTATTCTTGAAACAGCGCATAGATACACCCATTGGCCACGCATGTGCAAGCGTGATAGGACAAGTTCTGCACTAAATTCGTTATTCTCGCATCAACGCATAGATACACCCATTGGCCACGCATGCACACGTGTGATGGGACAAGCTCTGCAATTAATTCTTTATTGTTAGAACAACACATAAACACAACGATTCGTCACTCATGCGCAAAAATGATAGGACAAGCTCTACACAAATTTCTTTATTTTTGCAACAACGCATAGATACACCCATTGGTCACGCATGCGCAAGCGTGATAGGACAAGCTCTGAAATAAGTTTTTTATTCTTTTAACGACGCATAGATACACCCAATGTCCACGCATGTGCAAGCGTGATAGGACAATCTCTGAAATAAGTTATTTATTCTTGAAACAACGCATAGATACACCCATTGGCCACGCATGTGCAACTGATAGGACGAGCTCTGAAATAAGTTCTTTATACTTGCAACAACGCATAGATACACCCATTGGCCGCGCATGTGCAAGCCTGATAGGACAAGCTCAGCCCTAACTTCCTTATTCTCTATGCAACGCATAGATTCACCCATTGGCCATGCATGTGCAAACCTGATAGGACAAGCTCAGCACTAACTTCTTTATTCTTGAAACAACGCAGAGATACACCCATTGGCCACGCATGTGCCAGCCTGGTAGGACAAGCTCAGCACTAACTTCTTTATTCTTGAAACAACGCATAGATACACCGTTGGCCACGCATGTTCAAGCCTGATAGGACAAGCTCAGCACTAACTTCTTTATTCTTGAAACAACGCATAGATACACCGTTGGCCACGCATGTGCAAGCCTGATAGGACAAGCTCAGCACTAACTTCTTTATTCTTGAAACAACGCATAGATACACCCATTGGCCACGCATGTGCATTCTGAGGACAAGCTCAGCACTAACTTCTCTATTCTTGAAACAACGCATAGATACACCGTTGGCCACGCATTGCAAGTATGATAGGACATGTCAGCACTAACTTCTTTATACTCTAAACAACGCATAGGTACACCCATTGGCCTCGCATGTGCAAGCATGATAGGACAAGCTCTGAAATAAGTTCTTTATTCTTGAAACAACGCATAGATACACAGTTGGCCACGCATGTGCAAGCCTGATAGTACAAGCTCAGCACTAACTTCTTTATTCTTGAAACAACACATAGATACACCGTCGGCCACGCATGTGCAAGCCTGATAGGACAAGTTCACCACTAAATTCATTCTTGAAACAACGCATCGATACACCCATTAGCCGCGCATGTGCAAGACTGATAGGACAAGCTCAGCACTACCTTCTTTATTTTTGAAACAAAGTATAGATACACACATTGGCCACGCATGTGCAAGACTGATAAGACAAGCTCAGCACTAACGTCTTTATTCTTGTAACAACGCATAGATACATCCATTGGCCACGCATGTGCAAGCCTCATAGGACAAGCTCTGAAATAAGTTCTTTATTCTAGCAACAACTCATAGATACAACCATTGGCCATGCATGTGCAAGCCTGATAGGACAAGCTCAGCACTAACTTCTTTATTCTTGAAACAACGCATAGATACACCCATTGGCCGCGCATGTGCAATCCTAATAGGACAAGTTCCGCACTAACTTCCTTATTCTTGAAACAACGCATAGATACACCCATTGGCCACGAATGTTCAAGCCTG
Organism: Amblyomma americanum; assembly: GCA_030143305.2. Taxonomy (NCBI): domain Eukaryota; kingdom Metazoa; phylum Arthropoda; class Arachnida; order Ixodida; family Ixodidae; genus Amblyomma; species Amblyomma americanum. The sequence goes on from JARKHS020005473.1 coordinate 33,780, forward strand.
ATAGGACAAGCTCAGCACTAACTTCTTTATTCTTGAAACAACGCATAGATACGCCGTTGGCCACGCATGTGCAACCTAATAGGACAAGCTCAGCACTAACTTCTTTATTCTTGAAACAACGCATAGATGAACGCGTTGGCCACGCATGTGCAAGCGTGATAGGACAAGCTCCGGAATAAGTTCTTTATTCTTGCAACAACGCATAGATACACCCATTGGCCACGCATGTTAAGCCTAATAGGACAAGCTCTGTATAAGTTCTTTATTCTTGAAACAACGCATAGAAACACCCATTCGCCACGCATGTGCAAGCCTTATAGGACAAGCTCAGCACTAACTTCTTTATTCTTGAAAGAAAGCATAGATACACCCATTGGCCACGCATGTGCAAGCTTGATAGGACAAGCTCTGAAATAAGTTCTTTATTCTTGCAACTCATAGATACAACCATTGGCCACGCATGTGCAAGTAAGATACGACAAGCTCTGAAAAAAGTTCTTTATTCTTGCAACAACGCATGGATACAACCATTGGCCACGCATGTGAAAGCCTGATAGAACAAGCTCTGCATTAACTTCTTTATTCTTGAAACAAAGCATAGATACACCTATTGGCCACGCATGTGCAAGCCTGATAGGACAAGCTCAGCACTATCTTCTTTATTCTTGAAACAAAGCAAAGATACACCCATTGGCCACCTATGTGCAAGCCTGATAGGAAAAGCTCAGCACTAACTTCTTTATTCTTGAAACAACGCATAGATACATCCATTGGCCACGCATGTGCAAGCCTGAAGGACAAGCTCTGAAATAAGTTCTTTATTCTTGCAACTCATAGGTACACCCATTGGCCACGCAAGTGCAAGCGTGATCGGACAAGCTCTGAAATAAGTTCTTTATTCTAGCAACAACGCATAGATACACCCTTTGGCCACGCATGTGCAAGTCTGATAGGACAAGCTCAGCACTAACTTCTTTATTCTTGAAACAAAGCATAGATACACCCATTGGCCATGCTTGTGCAGGCCTGATAGGACAGCTCATCACTTGTTCTTGAAACAACGCATAGATGCATCCATTGGCCACGCATGTGCAAGCCTGATAGGACAAGCTCTGAAATAAGTTCTTTATTCTTGCTACAACGCATAGATACACCCATTGACCGCGCATGTGCAAGCGTGATAGGACAAGCTCAGATATAAGTTCTTTATTCTTGCAACAACGCATAGATACACCCATTGGCCACGCATGTGCAAGCCTGATAGGACAAGCTCAGCACTAACTTCTTTATTCTTGAAACAAAGCATAGATACACCCATTAGCCACGCATGTGCACTTGATAGGACAAGCTCAGCACTATCTTCTTTATTCTTGAAACAAAGCATAGATACACCCATTGGCCACGCATGTTCAAGCCTGATAGGACAAGCTCTGAAATAAGTTCTTTATTCTTGCAACAACACCTAGATACACCCATTGGCCACGCATGTGCAAGCCTGATAGGACAAGCTCTGAAATAAGTTCTTTATTCTTGCAACAACGCATAGATACACCCATTGACCGCGCATGTGAAAGCCTGATAGAACAAGCTCTGCATTAACTTCTTTATTCTTGAAACAAAGCATAGATACACCTATTGGCCACGCATGTGCAAGCCTGATAGGACAAGCTCAGCACTATCTTCTTTATTCTTGAAACAAAGCAAAGATACACCCATTGGCCACTTATGTGCAAGCCTGATAGGAAAAGCTCAGCACTAACTTCTTTATTCTTGAAACAACGCATAGATACATCCATTGGCCACGCATGTGCAAGCCTGAAGGACAAGCTCTGAAATAAGTTCTTTATTCTTGCAACTCATAGGTACACCCATTGGCCACGCAAGTGCAAGCGTGATCGGACAAGCTCTGAAATAAGTTCTTTATTCTTGCAACAACGCATAGATGCACCCATTGGAACGCATGTGCAAGCCTGATAGGACAAGCTCCGAAATAAGTTCTTTATTCTTGCAACAACGCATAGATACACCCATTGGCCACGCATGTGCAAACCTGATAGGACAAGCTCTGAAATAAGTTCTTTATTCTTGCAACAACTCATAGATACACCCATTGGCCACGCATGTGCAAGCGTGATAGGACGAGCTCTGAAATAAGTTCTTTATTCTAGCAACAACGCATAGATACACCCTTTGGCCACGCATGTGCAAGTCTGATAGGACAAGCTCAGCACTAACTTCTTTATTCTTGAAACAAAGCATAGATACACCCATTGGCCATGCTTGTGCAGGCCTGATAGGACAGCTCATCACTTGTTCTTGAAACAACGCATAGATGCATCCATTGGCCACGCATGTGCAAGCCTGAAGGACAAGCTCTGAAATAAGTTCTTTATTCTTGCAACAACGCATAGATACACCCATTGACCGCGCATGTGCAAGCGTGATAGGACAAGCTCAGATATAAGTTCTTTATTCTTGCAACAACGCATAGATACACCCATTGGCCACGCATGTGCAAGCCTGATAGGACAAGCTCAGCACTAACTTCTTTATTCTTGAAACAAAGCATAGATACACCCATTAGCCACGCATGTGCACTTGATAGGACAAGCTCAGCACTATCTTCTTTATTCTTGAAACAAAGCATAGATACACCCATTGGCCACGCATGTTCAAGCCTGATAGGACAAGCTCTGAAATAAGTTCTTTATTCTTGCAACAACACCTAGATACACCCATTGGCCACGCATGTGCAAGCCTGATAGGACAAGCTCTGAAATAAGTTCTTTATTCTTGCAACAACGCATAGATACACCCATTGACCGCGCATGTGCAAGCGTGATAGGACAAGCTCAGATATAAGTTCTTTATTCTTGCAACAACGCATAGATACACCCATTGGCCACGCATGTGCAAGCCTGATAGGACAAGCTCAGCACTAACTTCCTTATTCTCTAAGCAACGCATAGATTCACCCATTGGCCATGCATGTGCAAACCTGAAAGGACAAGCTCAGAACTAACTTCCTTATTCTTGAAACAACGCATAGATACACCCATTGGTCACGCATGCGCAAGCGTGATAGAAAGAGCTCTGTGATAAGTTCTTTATTCTCGCAACAACGCATAGATACACCCATTGGCCATGCATGTGCATACCTCATAGGACAAGCTCAGTACTAACATTTTTATTCTTGAAACAACGCATAGATACAACCATTGGCCACGCATGTGCAAATCTGATAGGACAAGCTCAGCACTAACTTTATTCTTGAAACAACGCATAGATACACCCATTGGCCACGCATGTGCAAGCCTGATAAGACAAGCTCCGAAATAAGTTCTTTATACTTGCAACAACGCATAGATACACCCATTGGCCACGCATGTGCAAACCTGATAGGACAAGCTCTGAAATAAGTTCTTTATTCTTGCAACAACTCATAGATACACCCATTGGCCACGCATGTGCAAGTGTGATAGGACGAGCTCTGAAATAAGTTCTTTATTCTAGCAACAACGCATAGATACACCCTTTGGCCACGCATGTGCAAGCCTGATAGGACAAGCTCAGCACTAACTTCTTTATTCTTGAAACAAAGCATAGATACACCCATTGGCCATGCTTGTGCAGGCCTGATAGGACAGCTCATCACTTGTTCTTGAAACAACGCATAGATGCATCCATTGGCCACGCATGTGCAAGCCTGATAGGACAAGCTCTGAAATAAGTTCTTTATTCTTGCAACAACGCATAGATACACCCATTGGCCATGCATGTGCAAGCGCGATAGGACAAGCTCTGAAATATGTTCTTTATTCTTGCAACAACGCATAGATACACCCATTGGCCATGCATGTGCAAGAATGATAGGGCAAGCTCAGCACTAACTTTTTTATTCTTGAAACAAAGCATAGATACACCCATTGGCCACGCATATGCAAGCCTGATAGGACAAGCTCAGCACTAACTTCTGTATTCTTGAAACAACGCATAGATACACCTTTGGCCACACCTTCCATTCATTGGCTTAATATCACTCGCGAGACTGAGTGAAGTCGTGCAGCACAGGCATCCTGGGCAACGACTGAATTCCTTCAAGTGTCTTTTCCTGCCTGAAAATAAATGCTTGATCGGCTCATTTGTTGCGATCATCTGAAGTAAAGATACGCCAACAATTTTACCTTACGTGTACCGCATTCCAGAAACACGCTGTTTTGAGCGCGATATAAACAACCCTGCAATAATTTTCGGCATCAATGCAGGAGTAGGCTTCGTGCGGCGCTTGAGTTAATTGGATTGAACACCTGATGTCTCTGTGAGAAACGTTGAAGTAACCAATGTCAGCTTTCGATTAGAGTCAAAGCATTCATTTCGAGCGTTACGCCTTGGGCTTGCTTCGAAGTAATCTATGTTCTTCAGGTTTGCTAATAGTTCTTCAATCTGTCGTAAAGAGATCAAAATATATCCTTAGGTGTGGATAGGGCTAGGTGTGCTGTTTACGTTTTTGCGTTGGGAAAAGAAAAATACCTCAGGAAATAAAGTGACTCACAAATTGTGTTTACTCATTGCAGCTACAATGCCATGAGAAACACAATCGTCAGTTCTGCCAGAAACATCGATTTGGAGTGGAACGCGTCACAGTACAGTGAAGCTGTTCCAGAAGTCGGTATAAAACTTTATTTCACACGTGCAGTCACATGCGCGCGACTACAATGCAATATCGCCCCTTGAATCAGAAAAAACAGTCCCGTAGATGTTCTTACAATTAAGTGGGAGTTGCCTCTGCGCACTGCTACATATTCGTCTGCACCAACCCATGCATTGCAATTCCACACTTGTGCCCATGCTTGCACGGTATATGTGCTTAGATGAAGCCGTGTTAAAGCGGCAAGATATATTCTGCAATTATATCTTCTCAGAGAGCAGTCAAAACAATGTGTTAAAGTCATGTCTAATGTGCTGCATCTAACACGAACTTGCTTTTTCTATGTTTCTTCTTTTCAATCGTGCTTAGCGTGAATGGTTTGTCATATTCTCTTCTTATCGTCTTCCGTCTACGCTTGGCTATCAGAGCAAATTTTCGCAACTGCTAACTCAAATGTTAAAAATAGCTAACCGTAATATAAATGATTGTACTTCTTCAACAGCTGCCTCCAAGCCGTCCTGAACTGGCCCCAATGCGGAGTCTACGCATGACCATATTCTTTTCACCTAGAATGCGCGACTCACCCCTTCTCATACTATCTCGGAAGCTATATTATGTTGCGTCAACATACCAAATCAAACCCGGAGATAGCCTCTTCTAACTTCTGTTTCACCTTTGCGACCAACGTCTATTTCGATATTTTCAACAACCCTTATGGCAGCAAAAACACGGCCATTTTGCAGGGAAAGGTTAATGTTTGAAAGTCGACATCGAAAGTTACAGCGAAGCGAAAAGTAGAAAGGAAGAAGGTGTGTGTTCAGCCTTGGGGTCAATAGTAACATTTCTCCACTGAATCGCGGGAAAAGATGATGTGTTGACTCTGACAATACCCGCGGTCCGATTGCACGTCTTGATATCTTGACAACTAGGATGCACAAACTGGAAAAATCCGTGACTACAAAGTGGCTCAACTGAAGGCGCCTCTCGGAAAGCTACAAGGTGTTTTCCAAATGCCTCCCAAACCTGCACAAGAAATGATGAGAGCGATTTCTGCTTTTTCCTCGGTAATTCAACGGGAGCTGACGGTGTGTGTGGCCTCTGACGGTATCCCATCAATTGCCGGAAGCATGAGCGGATTTGTAGGACGTTCTCGAATGATGCTTGCATGACTCCAGGGCACTGAACAGTTGGTAGCCGAGCGCTGCATCTATCACCATGAGGAAATATGCTGCAAGAAAAAGAATATGAAATCTGTCATGGTCATTGCGTTAGACTCTGCTCGTTCAAGTACGCCGAACTACCATAAGTTGACCGCTTTGTTTATGAGAGGACGAATGCAATCATAGGGAGATACTATGACTAGTACGAGTGCTGGTTGAGCCGCCCGCCATGCAGTGCTGAAGAGATTTTTTGAACTTTAAGAGGAAATCGAACGGTGTTTTGAAGAGGAAGAGCAAGCCACTGGCTCAGCTGTCGAACAAGAATGGCTTCGTGATCTCAGTGATCTCTGTGATCTCAGTGAAATGTCGAATGTCTCCAGGTAATAGAAATTATAAGCACTCCTTTATTACGGCGCTGCTCATAGCTTGAGTCACATTCAGACGTTAAACGCCAGAAGCATAAAATTCCAATTTAGCCTCCGCATTTATTTTATCGCTACCTTCTCCTCCGGCTTTTCATCCCCCCCCCCCCCGACTCCAAACTTTGTTATCACCTTAATTTCAACCTACGCAGTGCTCTTCGCTTTGCTATAGCTCTGCCGACGACAAAGACGGCGACACGCAAGCCAGCAACGCGCGAATAGAAGGTGCGCTCTGAAAGAAGAGACAGCTGAGCCCTGGCAAAATAATTCTCGAAACGTAAACTGCCAACTCTGGAGGGAGCGAACCCTGCCCTTCGAATTCAACCTCTTGAGGACGCTTCCATTGAATTTGATGGGCCGTATTCAGTTCAAAGCTCGAATCGACTCTACATTAACCGCATTCAAAGTCAGCGACTGCGGAATCAGGGATCGTAAGGAGATAAAGGCAGCTCACCCATGAGTGAATGAATTCTTGGTCATAAAAGTGATGCTACTTTGATAAGGTCGAATAGTGTTCTTGCTTATTCGAGTTTTTCAGTCAAGGACTCGTCTTTGATTGTTAAGAGAGAATTGTATTCGAATGAATATCTTCCGCTCTTTTAATATAGGCCCGGTCGAGAGAATATTAAACAGGCGACTGCATGCGTCAGCGATGGCGCCGAAAAAAATGCGTTGGGCACTTTCGTTGCTAGTAAGAAGTTGTTGCCTGGAGACAAGCATTATGCACTGACCACTCATTCAATGCATCTCATTGTTCTTAAAAAATATTGAAGGAACAGCAAACACTGGAGGAGGGGTTTACACAAGACGTAGCGCCACTTAATCGATAAAACTCACTGTTCATGAAAACAACAAAACAACACTCCTGAAAAGTGGACAATGAATGGGAAAACCATTGACGAAACGATCACCATTAGACCTTTCATGCGCAAACTCTGCAAACCTATCTTTCTTGCGACAGTAGGCCGCCGCGCTAAGACTGAACTCACGCCAATTCATTTCGTCTGATGCCGTGGTTTGTGCATTGGCGCGTTAGGCCTATATGATTGATCCGTGAGTTCACTTGTGAGCGTGGCGGTTTGTGTGTGGGTGGACTCCGAACTAGGAAACTGAGGTGGGGAAATGGAAGGCGGCTGGAGTTTCTGGTGGGCAGCTGGCTTTTCAACTACCTCTCTGAATTCGATTTCACCGTCGCTTTTAGTGCGGTCGCATTAGTGGGGTTGTGAAGGCAAAAGCTATCGCGCGTTGGTGGCAGCGGCGTTGGCGTCTGTGTGAACAGCCACTTGCCGACTGCGGCACGTGGCAAGCTGTGCTTAGGTGGATTTCGCTTTCTTCACCTGCCAGTTGCCAACCTCGCCTTCTTCCCCGCCCCTCTTCTACCCTCGCCTCAACGGTTCTCTCTTCTATTTAGTTGCAGGAAAGGGACCCAGCAAAATTAAAATGAGTAAGAATGACTCCGACAAAACAAATGAAGCAGCGATTACGATCAGAAATGCATTAACGTTAGAATAAAAATCCGAATATAAGTAGAATTCGAATAGAATTAGAATTGAAAGAGATTGGTGAGTGAAATGGAGTGAAATCAGAATTAGAAAGGATGAGTGAGTGAAAGAAAGATGCCGCCGCGTTTGTCTCGCTCTTATCAAAACTATCGTCCCTGTATTGTTTTCCTTCCGCTGAGGCGTGGGCATCTAGCAGATGGAGGCGTTGTGGAAGGTAAAGTTTGGTGGCTTAATGGTAGGTAAAGCTTCCGCAAGGTAGAGTGCGGTGGGTGGTGCATTGTACTGCTTGAATCAGAAGATGAGACGACGAGGTGTATCAAGGGTGGTGTTTCGCAGCCTCCTAGCTACGAAGGTGCGGTGGGAGGCTGCCTGGTGTGTGATGTTTCTGGCAGCGATAATTCGAGGGTTGCTGTCTAGAGGACTGATTCGGAGTAACCGAAATAACACAGGTTTTGCTCAAATAACACAAAAGTCAGTTCCGGAAGAAGAAATAAGCCACATTTCTAAAAGGAAAATGCCTGACCACCAGCAAAAGCTTCCCGAAGCAAAAAATGTTTATTATTAATTGGTCGCTGCATATGAACCCTACACATTAAATACTCCCGAAAGTAGATGATTGGACTGGCACAGTAGCAGATTCGTTGGTAGAGAACCGCATGCGAGATGTTGAGGTCGGCAGTTTGGATGCCACCAGAGACGTTTGGTTGTTTTCAGTTCTACATTAAAATTATTTGTCATTCAAATAAATTATATTTACCCTACGGATCTCCCGTTGATAAATCCTCCATAAGTAGCGAAAAGTATTAAACATTAGCCCATGCTTTCCAAGGTTGCATTGACGGTTGGTGCCCTTCATATTGAAAGGAAGCAAGTCATTGCCTTTAGTGACCTTAATTTTTATTAGCAAGTTCAGGATAATTTTCCGAATGAATGCTATACATTTTTATAAAACTCTAAAATACCCGACATAGCTGTTGCCCTCGGACGGGACTGAGTGACCCTCTAAGTGTGTCCATGAGACACAGCACGTTTATTTTTGTAAGTTGCTCTTGCATGTGTATCAAGCCGTCTCTTATAAAGTCGCTTGAAGGCGCCTGTTATAAACTGCATTCGCAGTGGTGGCACTAGGATGGTTTCTGTGGTTCTGAAAGTTTGCCATACTTAATACGTTTAAAGTATTGTTGTACGAGAAGGAATTAGGTGTAGATTTATGTATATACTCTCATGTTCGCGACCGCTCCTTCATCCCATCAAATAACCAAAATTTCCAATAATGTTAAAAGGCCTTCCCCCATACCAGTCCATCGTATATTCTAGTTCACGACATCATCGCAGCTGTGGCCTCACTTGTGCTAAGAGAGGGATGTGAGTCTGTAGTTACTCTGATGAACCCGCGGACATTAATGCCTTCTAGTGTTTCTAATGCGATGCCAAAACATTTGCACGTGAATTCACTGAACGGAATAAGCGAATCTGATTACCTGACGTCCAAGTGGCATGTAAGATCCTGGCGCTCGATAAAAACGGGTGCCAATATTAGTATTTTGTTTGAAAACAAGTTGTAAACCACAACCGATCTATGACAACAATGTCAGGCGACATTGTCCTTAGTTTGTGTTTCAATGATAGATTTGCCTGCTGTAACAGCATTCGGTGGTCCAAGAGTGGCATGGTGTGATTTCGAAATCGGTAGTTTCAAAACTAAAGGAGCGCAGGCAGAGCTGCCACGTTGGCCAGGCTGGGCAGGCACAGTATATTCTAAGCGGCGGAGTATTGCTCTCCAAGTAGTCTCTCTGCTCTCATGAGCGCAGAAATCAAGTTGAATATTGCGGTCCGTAAACATCTCTCTTGCTGCCAGCTGTGTTCCGTTGGTAAATCATGAAGGCGAATCTAGTTATTATTATATTAAATATTATATTAATAACCTTTGGCCGAAAAATATTAAAGTCAATCTTTCTAAGCGCGTATTTACCCATAAATTGATGTCTTAGCATTAGGAGGAAAGAAAACCTAATTTGTGGCGAATTACATTATCTGAATCTACGAAAATGCGCAGAAATATTTTAAGCACACTCAAATCAAGCAATCTAGCAAGAAGCTCAGCGACCCATGGTGGCCGCTCCGAATTGCGCGCTATATACACTGACCTTGGCATTCACAGCACTGCGCAGGTTTTTAAAGATCGAATCTAAGAAACCGCTCTCTTTACCCTCATATTTCCAGTAGCCCGATGCCTCCTTTTTGACGTAAATTCCGGAATCAATTATGCGCTAGAAATTTATCCACGCTTCACCTTACTAGCCTAGCGGCCGCTTCAACTGCATTTTTCGAAATTCTCTGCTGGTCATAGTGGCTGTTCCAAAGAATCATTTACGGCCCTGTGAACAATAGCGCAGGCGAGATTGCGGACATCTGCAGTTGGAAAGCATTGTGCAGATGCGAAAAAACGCGAGAAGGAAGGTCTAAGTTTAATAATAATGAAAGTTTTCACAAGCCAAAACAGTGGGAAAAAAATGGTTTGAGACATGCCCCACACGAAAAAAAGGTGTCTTTTTCTTCTTTTTTATTACACATGGATTGCAACCACGTAGTGGATTACAGAGAAATCACATACACATATTTATTTCTTTTATTTCTGCACAGATACCGCTAACATGAAGAGGGGCTGTGGCCCGATTGGCATGCGCAAAACAAACGCTTGACAAATACATACTCGATGAACTCAGTTCAGTGCTTCGAAAACTAATTTCCATCCTTGCACTTTGCTTCTGCACTATTTCTATAGAGAAAAGAGAAACAACATTTCTAAAACAAGCTCGACCAGCTGCAATGGCCGGTCGACGATCAAAAAAAAGCTTCCCCTGTGCCAATGGGTGATGCTAATGACAGATGGTTACAAAACCAGAGGAAATAAAAATAATATTTGGCACGATCTGCAGTAAAAATTAAGGCTTTTGCGTTTTTTTTTCCGCACACACGTTGTAACCACTTGAGACATTGGCTGAGACCCTCCTAGCCCCTAAAAGAGGCTGCGGCAGGCCGGGGCCATTTCAAGATTATTTGAGAAAATGATATGATAATGCACTTCTCTCGGGCACTGAACAGAAAAAAAATGCGCCTGGCAGTGTAAAGACTTCAGCCAGGCCACATATAAAAAGTTCAAGAACTCATACATCAATCCACGCTTGATGTTTCAGCGGTTTGCATAACGGTTTGAGAAATTTTCAGCAGTAAACGCGAAAAGTAGAAATTGTTTGACAAAATTAAGCCTGCTTTTCTTGTTTTATCAATATGTGTGGGGCTTCTTAGATCACTCGTGTTAACCCGCTTCCCTTCAACAGTGCGACATGCTCAATATGTTCGTTTTGTCCCGTGAACCGTCCACGATTGTAGTTAGGGTACACAACAAATCTACCTCGGGACGGTGTGCTTCACCTCTATCCTAAAATTTCAGCCGAGCTTATTTTCAAATCTTTACGAGTACTGATTTATTTATTTCTTCACAGACATTCACGCCAATTTGTCGCTCAATCAACCGGATGTAAATGGAGCCTATCAAAGCTGTGTACCTGATGGCCAAAGGTTAGCTTCATGTCCTATGTTTCCAAAGAACCTCAAGTCGAAATACGCATAAATTGTTACCAAATAAAGTGTTCTGCCCCAGCTAGCGAAGGCACACAAATTTCGGATTCCACTCTAGTAATCTTCAAGCCCAGCGTCTGTAGAGGGTACACAGCCGTGTCTTAAAAACAGCACTAAGCGCAACACGGCAATCGACACTGTGAGCTTCCAGATGCGAGTGAAAGCTGCAATAAGGGGGGAAACACCATGTTTGGTTTCTTGCCGACCTGAGTGGAATTGCGCAGCAGCGCATATTAAATGCATCGCACTGAAGGATTGACGTCCTACGCCTATGGCGGCTTCACCATCATCCTTGCTGCTCAGTTGTGATAATGCTTTAATCCGCCGCGATGGCTCATTTGTTAGGGCGCTCGACTACTGCTCCGGAGTTCCCGGGTTCGAACCTGACCGCGGCGGCTGCGTTTTTATGGAGGAAAAATGCTAAGGCGCTCGTGTGCTGTGCGATGTCAGTGCACGTTAAAGATCCCCAGGTGGTCAAAATTATTCCGGAGCCCTCCACTACGGCACCTCTTTCTTCCTTTCTTCTTTCACTCCCTCCTTTATCCCTTCCCTTACTGCGCGGTTCAGGTCCAACGATATATCAGACAGATACTGCGCAATTTCCTTTTCCCCCAAAAAACCAATTATTATAATATGATAATGCTTTTATGCTGTGCCTATAGATGCCTGGGAATATTTCCTTCATTGCAGACACCAGCTCCATTGCCACATACTATAGCGAGAACGATAGATCCTGGTAAGTGGGTTTTGAAAGATATTTATGCGCACCTATTCAAACAACCATTAGGCTGAAACTGCTTTCCGGATCATGCTCAACCGTAGTTGGTACTTACGTTGCTGGCATCCCACCTCATACGCGTAAGCCGATACCTCGGTTCGAGCTTTGCTGAGTGGAATAAAACACATTCGTTCCTGCCCTCGCTCGTGCGTCGTGTCTTCTCTCGGCCACGACAGAACAACTGGCGACGAGGATGGGATGATGCCACGATTCTGAAGCAAGCACCGGCGCAGCGCTGCAGCGGAACGGACGGCCGGCCCACGATAAGAAGGCAAGCGTTTCAAAATGGCACTCCCTGTAGCTTCGCAACGTTTCGGAAGCATGCCAGAGTTTAACCCAAGAAGCGACGATATCAAGTCGTATTTCGAGAGGTTTGAGAATTTTGTGGCCCTTAACGACGTTCCGGAAACAAAGAAGTTGAGCTTGTTCTTGAACGTAGTAGGCAGTACAGTGTACGGGGAGCTCAAGAAAATTCTAGTCCCTGACAGTCCTACTGACAAGACCTTCGCAGACATAAAGAAGGTACTTGAACAACACTTCAGTTCCGAGTACTCAGTAATAGCCGAACGTTGCAAGTTCAACAAACGCACGCAGCAGGAAGGAGAATGCGTCAAGGAATTCATGACGGAACTTAAACATCTGGCGCGTAATTGTGAGTTCAAGGCGTTTCTGAATGATGCTTTGAGGGATCGCCTGGTGGCAGGATTGCGCGACCAAGAGACTCAGAGGATATTGTTCGCAACGGAAAACTTAACCTTTGAAAAAGCTTGCAAGATTGCGCTCGAAAAAGAACTTGCTGCGAAGCAAACAAAGGAGCTGCATTGCCAGGCAGAATGCTCGGCCGACGTAAATGTGGTTCGAGGAAGAGTGGAAACGAAAGCCAGGCTGTCAGGAAGAGGAAAAGAAAAGGTGCAAAATCGGACAGTTTGTTATCGCTGTGGAAAAGGGCACGATTCAGACAAGTGCTGGTATCGCAACGCGAAGTGCCGCGCATGTGCAAAGACGGGGCACCTACGAACGATGTGCCAACAGAGAAAAAGTCGTCCGGTGAACTACGCTGAAGCGACGGACGAAGAATCTGATGATTCTCAGGCATTTCACGTCGTGCTATGCACGAATGATAAGAAGCGAGGCTATAAGGTTTCCGTGCAGATTGAAGGGAAGACCCTTCCTATGCTTTTGGATACGGGCGCAGCTGTCACGTTGATGCCTGAAAGAGTTTTCAAGCAATGGTTTCCGCAGATTAAATGCAAGCCAACCAAAGCAGTTTTGAAAACGTATACAGGTGAGCCTGTAAAGCTGCGAGGAAAGGCGACCATGACCGTTGAGCATAACGGCTGCAAGGCTGAACTTCCACTGCATATAGTAGAGGACCAGGGCAAGGCTATGCCTACACTTCTAGGCCGGGATTGGCTTGAAAAGTTGCAACTTGACTGGAAAACCGTCAGTGCTATCACAGAAAACACTGATGTCGATTCTCTGCGAAAGACATTTCCAGAAGTTTTCCGTACAACACCAGGAATAGTCCGCAATTTCGAAGCCAAAATAGCCATAGACCAGAACTGTACGCCTGTGTTCTGCAAAGCTCGGTCTATGCCGTTCGCTACTAAAGAGGCAGTCAGCGAAGAACTTGGTAAGCTGGAAAGTCAAGGCATTTTAAGAAAGGTCGCCAGCAGCAAGTGGGCGACGCCCATCGTACCGGTTCCGAAGCGTGGAGGTGGAATCAGAATTTGTGGAGACTACAAAGTAACAATCAATGCAGTACTCAAGACTGATTGTTACCCGCTCCCGCTTCCTGAGGATTTGTACTCAATGCTAGCCGGTGGTAAGGTGTTTTGTGTGCTGGACTTGTCCTCTGCGTACCAGCAAGTGCCTCTCAGTGAAGATTCCAAGCCACTGCTCACGATAAATACACATCAGGGGTTGTACGAATTCCAAAGGCTCCCATTTGGAATTGCGAGCGCACCAGCTTTATTTCAGGCCATGATGGATAAAGTACTAGAAGGAATTCCTAACGTCGGGTGCTATATAGACGACGTCATCATCACCGGCAACAGTACAGAAGATTGCTACACAACTGCCACAAAAGTTCTGAAAAGACTTAGCGACCACAACATAACGCTCAAAGAGGAAAAATGCAAGTTTTTTCGTGATTCAGTTGTCTACCTAGGGCACAAGGTTTCGAAGGAGGGCATCTATCCCACCGCTGAAAAGATAAAAGCAGTACGAGACGCCCCGGAGCCCAGCAACATCACAGAACTCAGGGCCTACTTGGGTCTTCTAAACTTTTATGGCAAGTTTTTGCCGAATTTGGCAACTGTGGTAGCTCCTCTTTACCAGCTTCTTCAAAAAAACCACAAGTGGAAATGGACGAAACAGTGCAAGAAGGCATTCGAAACAACTAAGGGAATGATTTTGAACAGTGAAGTGTTAGCCTTCTATGACGTCACAAAGCCACTTGGACTTAGTTGCGATTCTTCCGCTTACGGCTTGGGAGCTGTGATTTTTCATGAAATGCCAGACGGAACGGAACGGCCTATCGCATTCGCGTCTCGTACTTTAACAAGCAGCGAACGGAACTATGCTCAAGGGGAGAAAGAAGCGCTCGCGCTCATATTCGGCTTGCGACGGTTTCATCGTTATCTGTATGGGCGCAAGTTCAACCTATACACCGACCATCAGCCGCTTATCGGACTTCTTGGGCATGATAAACCACTGCCATCTTTAGCAGCTGCACGGATGCAGAGATGGGCACTGACGCTAACAGCATATCAGTACGATCTCAAGTTCAGGAACGGCAAGAAAATGGAAGTCGCTGATGCACTGTCACGGCTACCGCTGCCGACAGCCTCAGGCAACGACGAGCCGGAGTGTTTGGCTGTTTTTGACGCAACCCCGCTGACAGCTAAAGAAGTCGCTCGAGAAACGAAGCGAGACCCCCTTCTAACACGCGTTTTAAGCTACGTTCTTTTGGGATGGCCAGAGCATTACTCTGAAGAGCTGCGACCGTTTTTCACACGGAAAGATGAACTGTCTGCTGAACAAGGATGCGTAACTTGGAGCAATCGAGTGATTGTGCCGAGAACCCTGCAGGAACATGTGCTCTCTCTGCTGCACGAAGGACATCCAGGGATGACTCGTATGAAGATGTTGGCACGGGCATACGTGTGGTGGCCTTTCCTCGACAAAGACATAGAAGAAACCGTTCGGAATTGCCAAGTTTGTCAAAGCACTCGGCCAGCAAAGTCGGCCGGGCCTCTGCAACCATGGAGGTATCCAACAAAAATTTGGGAAAGGATTCACGCTGACTACGCTGTAAAAGACGGCGTCAATCTGCTAGTAGTGGTCGACGCATATTCTAAATGGATTGAAGTGTTCGGCATGACATCGACAACTACCGCTAGAACATTGGAAAAACTGGACACTCTCTTCGCGGCCTACGGCTACCCCGAAGAAGTAGTTACCGACAACGGCCCGCAATTCACTTCGGATGAATTTGAACAGTTCATGAGGCACAGGGATATCAAACACACGAGGACACCTCCGTATCATGCAGCTTCAAATGGAGCCGCAGAGAGACTCGTAAGAACGACGAAGGAAGCGCTCCTAAAACAGGTTCTGCACGATAAAAATGAGAGAGTAAAGAGTACAGTACAAGACCGCCTGAATAAATTTCTTTTTTGTTATCGAAACACCCCACATTCGATGACTTTGCGGACGCCTGCTGAAGTTTTCCTCAAGCGTCTGCCCCGAATTACTTTGTCTCTTCTCAAACCAAGTTTTGCAGGGGACATGGCGGAGCGTCAGAGACTAGACACGGAACAACGTAACGACCGAAGAGGATGCGCTGAATCCTTCTCCGTGGGCGATGCAGTCTACGTGAAAACTACACGTGGTGAGCCTGTATCGTGGCTTGAAGGTACTGTTGAACAAGTTGTCAGCCCAGTCACGTACATGATTAGGGTTCAAGGCCGACTACAGTTCACTCACGTTGATCACCTGCGGACCAGAAAGACCAGCGTATGGACTGAAGCCACCAATCATACGACAGCACTAACCGGTCAGGAGAAAGATGGGGCGAATGGTCTAGGAGGTTCAGAAGATCCGCGATGGGTTTCCGAAGATTTGTCTTCTCAAGAGGTCTTTTCCAGGTCCCTGGATCGGACAATCGAAGTGCAGAGCCAACCTTCTCCAAGAAGAGATCCAACTCGGGGGACCTCTTCAGAGCCAAGGGTGTCCGCCGACCAACAGACTCCTCGGGCCCTGCTACCAAGACCACCACAGGACCCACAAGCAGTGGCAGGTGGAGGGCGTCCAGAGCGCGGCGAGACCAGATCTAACGGCACAGCACATGAGGAGCCTACCCCTACAGGAAACCAGTCATCAGCAGTAGCATTGCGACGAAGCACCCGTGCGCGAAACCCTCCCGAGAGATACACTACAGAAGACTTCAGGAAGAAGAGATAGTAGTAATTAAAATGACTTTTGTTTCACTAAGAAGGGAAGAATGTGATATGTTATCAGTTCAAGCACGTGCCTATGACGTAGGACCGTCTCGGCACATGCTATAAAAGCAGAGGCGTCGTGGAATAAAACACATTCGTTCCTGCCCTCGCTCGTGCGTCGTGTCTTCTCTCGGCCACGACAGAACACTGAGAAAGACATTCAATTCTTTTCAGCCAGCTTGTTGAAAATATGCTGTTTGTCGCGTTTGTGCTGCTGAAAATACGCATAATGTCAGTGCCACGCGTTTGCAGCACGTATGTGTAGCAGCACTACGGTGTGCTGCGCCGACAGAGCGAAATCAATCTGTAAACAGCTGTTTTCTAATTGTGTCAGTTAAGCTGCAATTATTGTGAACGCTGTGTTCTTCAAAATGCCTGCTAATTTCGAAATTCCATACTCTCCAATGTTGCGGCAGCCATCGCAAACATTGAAGGGATATTCTTGCCGTGATATATCTCTATGGCGGTTCTAAACAATTAGTTATATTCCTGAGTTTCGTAAAACCAGCCAGCCAGAACGCAAAGCGATTAACCGACGATCACGATTATTCGACTTTACAATAGCAAACGCATGAAATGTGACTGTTGAAAACCGCCATATTATGTCTAAAGCCGATGAACACATGTTGCTGCTCTATCCTGGCATTTCTCACACAAATTGGGGCGAATAAGTAGCGGTTCGAACGCGTGCCGAACAACTAAACAAAACTCTTCCCACTTTGTTAGAGGTGGGTGCCAAAAAAAAAGTTATAAATGAATGCATGTATAGTTTTCGACAAAATTGATTGTTTTCACACACGGGACCATTGAACAGTAGTTGCAGGCTAGGTATTGGGTCTTGTCTCCTCCCTTCTCTTGCCTCCTTGCCTTGGTGTGTTCATAAGCAGGTTTTCTTGTGTGCGTCATCAAGTTTTCCACTCCAAAACCTCCAGTACGCGAACGCTACAGGAGAATTAAAACTATCTCTGCTGGGAATGTGAACCAACAGATATTTTGTGCAATGTGGTGCAAATGTAATCGATCAGCACTAGTAACCATCGACAGGGCAAAATTGCTTGTCGTACTCAAAAATTCTGGACAAAAGCATTTTTGGGCAGAAGAAACTTCATGAGTGCAATTTTTTTCATATATTGCAAGCTTTTGCTATAGCAATCAATATAGCTGCAGATCTCCTGTCAGGAGGGTTGCATTTGTTTTGCTATTCACATTTCTTTTATGTTAAAAGCATTCGCTTTTGGTTTCCTGTGGTATTCTTCACTGCACTATGCTAGCGATGGAAAGACTATAATATAAAGATTTTGCTACATATCCGTGTTACGGGCCAACACTTTCAATATTTTCATACGAGTATCTCACAGTTTTTCAATTTTGTCAAAATTTTTGTCCACGAATGTTGGACATGAATTTGGAGCCTTAACCTAAGGGATCACTATAGTGTTCCGCTTTGCAGGTAAAAGCTCTAGGCACAACACAACAATTGAGAGAAAGTAACAAACTGACAAAGCAAGCAAAAAATCTTGACAGCTCTTGAAACTGTGTAGAATAAACTTCTACGTCCTCTTCAGCACGGCTTTCAATTAGACTGCTAGCCAGTCTGCATATTTTCCACTCTGTGTAGTGTGGGTACAACCCAGTCTCAAGCAACTGGCGTAAGAGATTGCTGTAGGCTCGTTTATGTGCGTAATCTATTTCTCGCATATGTTGTCTTGAATTGCATCCTTAGCCGGCCGCGCGATTCGACAAACTCTCGTCGGTAGTGTCTGCGCATGCATTCGTTATTTTCCAGCAGAAAACAGGCAAAACCGGACCGCCGCGCGCAGCGAAAGCAGTCATCCACTGCTCTGGTAAAAAAAAATAAGCTTGGCGCCCTTATTTCTGTTATTTAAGGCGTCTTGAAGCTTGGCATCTAGGGTTTTTGAAAAGACTATTCTCCCGCTTTTAGAATCCCAGGGCGTCGATCGAAGCGATGGAAAACAGGGTGTCATTTCTTGACGGTCTAGTTTTTCCTCCAGCTCCTCCAGAGTGTCCGTAAAATTGGGTGGCCGAATGATGCTTAGTCGTGAGGTGAGTTCTCTCCGAAAGTAGACCGGCAAGAGGCATTATCGACATCGTCCAAATCAGCAAGAACACCTTTCGATACGACCATCCGTGGACAGGAGTCCGCAGAGTCTCCAACGCCTGCCACACTCCAACGGAAGAGAGGTGGAAAGAAACGACGCTAATAAGAACAGCGCCGAGTCCGAGTACGGATAATCCTGGTCGAATTACAAGACCTTTCCGCTCACAAGGACAAGCCAAGAGAAAAGCCCTGTGATCAGTACTCATGATGAATGTGTCAGGAGATCGAAGAACGAAATTTGGGAGCTGTAAGAACCCCTCCAGGTGTAGAACCTTACAGTCCTGTACTCCAAAATTGGTGGAATGTAAAAGTTGTCTAACGAATATGACATCTCTATTTCGGGGGAAACTACCATGTCAGCCCATCCGAAAAATAAGGCCAGGTGTGCATGAAAGACGCACTGATAATTGTTAAATGTTAGCGTTGCCTTCTGAGCACGAAGCGCCGAGTATATTTTTTCGTACAACATTCGGCTGCATGTCGTTCTTGGGGGGCCTCCGGAGCACTTGTTAACCTGATAGGCAAACGTAATCTCCTTGCCATCAGGTGGCAACGTAAAGCGTTTTGTCCCTGTCATGTTCGGAATGGGGCACAGTCGAGATAAAATGGAGACACCGATAACTGCCATCCGGCTGCTTCCTTGTGAGGTTTCGGAGCGCCAGCTGTGGGATTCTCGGTCCTCTAAACTACCTGCGTCTGGGAAGAAAAAGGAACGCGTTCTTGCAAGAATGCGTCAGCACACAGTCTTGTTTTCAAGTCTCGTTTTTCATTCAAAATGCTTGAACACGTCTATAACCTTTTACAAGCAAGCCGAATAAATTTATTAAAGAGATCCGGACATCAGATTCACAAAGAAAAACCACATGCAAGATTCTACATTTCCGTTAGTGTACTTTTCAGCAAAATCAAAATGGGACGCTTTGTTTCCACGCTGTCCGCATTTCTACTGCTTAAATAGTTTTAACTTGAGTTTTCATGATACCTATCCTAAACAGTTCTGGTATAGGATATTCCCCATTCTATACTAGTCTCAGACAAACATTCTGCTGAGAGTCACAATGTGGCCCGAGTCTTGCGAAATGGTATCATTGCAAATGCTGTAACAGCTGCAGCGTCAACCGAAAGCAATATGTTATTGCATCTGAACAGAAATATACAGCATAAAATGTGTCCAATATTTAAGGAAAGCTCACAGTTTACTGTCGCCTGATATTTTCACTGTTCTGCAATACTTTTTTTATGGGAGCTGCATCTGATATCAATAAACCATAAAAACACGAGCTATGACAATATATTCACATATTTCCGTAGAGCCCAATTTGAAATTGTGGCAGCTCTCGATCTCCGCGTTCTTCAGATAAAGCCCTTCGAAGCAGACAGAAAAAATGTTCCTTGCACTAAGGCTGACAACTTTGCGGAAAAAATACTAAACTTTTCATATAGTAGAAATGAGAAGGGTCGCGCTAAAGGATTGACAGATTCACTCTAAATTTTCTTCAGATGCCTAGTTTTGTTATGTTTCTATTTAGGCATAACGAAAATTAGCCGAAACTGGGAAGCACGCAACCATGGCCCTCCACCTTTTCTGTAAAAACAAAATTTTCTTACTTTCACAAAATTGCTTACTGCAAAAGCAATTGTGAATATCATTGTTCTTGGCATCAGGCGAGAACATATAAAATATTGCATAAAATAGGGCGGTCGACTAGACATGATTTGGGTGACCGTACGTAGAACCAACGTGGTTATAACAATGCTTCATTGTGTTCAACGAAAACATCATATTATGATTGCGATTAACAAACCTGGATGACGAGCCGCCGTGGTGGCTCAGTGGTTATGGCGCTCAGCTGCTTATCCGAAAGACGCAGGCTTGATCCGGGCCGCAGCGGCCCAATTTTCATGGAGGCCAAATTCTAGAGGCCCGCGTGCTCTGCGATGTCAGTGCACGTTAAAGAACCCCAGTTGGTCAAAATTTCCGGAGCCCTTCTCTACGGCGCCCTCATAGCCTGTGTCCATTTGGGACGTTAAACCCAATAAACCAAAACTGCACGACGGTGCACAGACTGTTCCTAATACGACAATTCTCGCAGTTAGGGTGTTACCAGCTAAAAATTTATCTTTTAGTCGGCATCGTTCACAGGCTTCATCGACGCGACGGACGTTCAGTTTTTTGAGAACGAGAGCTCTTAACAAGAACTGGCAACAGCTATTAGTCGCATGATAGTAACTTGAGCGGGTAGTATTGCGTCGGGCCGATTGCGATTCATAAAAAAAAACTCCAGGAGACGTGTACGAGTACGTCATTGCATACTAACTTCTAAATAGTCTAGGAACTTGATATTTTCTCTGCTTGGTGCAAAACAGCAAATCGGACGGCACAGCACGCTAGAATGTAAATGTGTTTTGTCCGTCAAGAGTGAGCAGTTACCACAGATTGTAACGCAAGACATTCACAGTGGATATTTGGCCTCGAGAGGATCAAGTTACTACTAGACTATAAAAATAATCCATACTT
Source organism: Amblyomma americanum (assembly GCA_030143305.2). Taxonomy (NCBI): domain Eukaryota; kingdom Metazoa; phylum Arthropoda; class Arachnida; order Ixodida; family Ixodidae; genus Amblyomma; species Amblyomma americanum. Next base: position 55,074 of record JARKHS020005473.1, read on the forward strand.
GTGCAAAGAGCGGTGGTATTCATGCCCTTTGGATGGCCAAGTCCCGGCTATTCAGGCAGATTTGTAGGTTTAACGCGTACTGTTGCGCAATTTGGACAAACATATTGCGCTACGAAAAGACGTCAAGAACGGAAACCGCGAACGGTGAAGAAACGTCAAATTCCCTACTCAAGAATATGAATACTCAAAAGACGTACAACGTGTGTTACGTGAATATAAAAGAAATCGCCTATGTGCTTGCTAGCAAATGATCAACATTCCATGTGCAAGGTAAGGCTTTTAAAATCTTCGCAATTTTAAGACCCTCTTCTCATGAAATGTTAAACGCGTCTGAGGTGTGGTTGCAGAAATCCTCTTTACCAACCTATTATTTATGGAGGAAAAACGCCAAGGCGCCCGTGTGCTGTGCGATGTCAGTGCACGTTAAAGATCCCCAGGTGGTCGAAATTATCACGGAGCCCTCTATTACGGCACCTCTTTCTTGCTTTCTTCTTTCACTCCCTCTTTTCCCCCTTCCCTTACGGCGTAGTTGAGGTGTCCAACGATATATGAGACAGATACTGCGTCAGTTCCTTTCCCCCAAAAGCTAATTATTATTATCAACCTATTATTCACTCATTGGAGAAGAAAACAGACTGATTCAACGCAGGGAGAGAAGGCACAGGTTTTCTCTTCAAGACTTGGCAAGGTGTGAAGTGTAACTATTGGTTAATATTATTATTATTGCGCTCCTATCTACCTAGGAAAAGTAATGATCAGAATAAAATCCACAAAGCTGTAACACAACTGCTCTACGGCCCATGCCAAACCTCGTCTAAAAAATTCAATGAACGCAAGATTCTTGTGCAAGGCAGTAAAACGCAGTCTCATTCTATGCACTCACGCTAAGGTACGGTGCTGGGGAACTAAGTATGCTCACACTGCACAGTGAACAGCACGAAGTCAGAAGTCGTTCTGGTCTTTGGAGAATGGTGCATACACACGATGGAGACTGGACACAGTGATCAAGAGAAAGCAATCACCTAGAATGCACTTTGGCTTTTTCTTTATCTCTTATTTCGTGCTCGTGACAGCTCTGTTTCCTTATCCCTTTTTAACGAGTTTTAAGGAATCAATACGGCACCGCCTTCTCTGCGTAACACATCAAATGTTTTTACAGTGCACCACTTCTCTGTTTACAGCAACAGCTTTGCATCCAAAATGAAGCAATTGCAATCACAGCTAGGAAGTTTTCCCAGGCGCATATGCAACTTGGGTTCCTGGTGACAGCAGGTTTTATGAAAATAGTTTTCTTATGTATGTTATATTTACCTATAATGGAGCGTCAAAACATACTTCCCGTAGTGATAAGAATATTGGCTGATTAATTTGTCAGGGGCTAATTTCAGCACCTCAAAACAAGCATCTTTCGTGGGAACGGCCAGGGCCTCCAAAACAAGCGACACGGCCATCCTGAGGGGATTTTCAAGCGTCTGGGCTCGCCTTTGTTGTTTATTGGAACGAACAAGCTGCTGTAGACGGGACGGTGAAACCCTGGCGCTAATGAAACATTGATTGACGCTCTCTTCAAAAATATTTCTCAGTTCTGTGTTACGGCAAGAGAATGAAAACATGCGTGCGTGTTGCACTGCCAAATTATGGAGAGCAATATTATTTTGGTACATAAAGCACTTAATTAGTAGAAACCTGGCGCTGGAAACTCGGCTCGTGTCGGGTAGTGTTCTTGCGTATAATTATTGAAAGACACGTGTTCTCTCTTCGTAATAACTTTGTACAGTGTGTCCACGACGTTTTAAATATCCATGTTCAGCCATATGAGAATAATCAGGATCACAATTGATCGTCATGTTGGCCTTTTCGTCTGAAATTGTTTCTGCTAAGACGCGATCACGAAGGCTCGTTCTGTCCCCGTTGAGCTCGATCTGCATAAAACCCGAGTTGATTGGCAGAAAACTTTGCTCTTATATAACGTTTATTCATGCGTTTCCTGCCTAGGAGATGTTGCTCAATAAGTGTGAGGAAATATGCTGCAGTTAGCACATACATTTCTGCACACTGCGCATAGCAGAAACGCTGTAGCTAAGCAGATTGCGCAGAAGAATGCTTTATCAAAAGTTGACGGCAGTGCACGCAGCATCCAGGATGGCGACATCAATTAAAAGAGCTGCCACACGTGTTCTGACGATCCTTGCTTTTCATCTAGATATGCCATTGAGCCGCAATAGACGAGAACGCTCTTGCCGCGAGCTGCACTCGCTGTTTTTATCTTGCAAATTCTGATACTCTTTCGACGCGCTCTATGTCAGCAGTCTACACTTAGCTCAATAAGCGTCGCTAATGTTTGTGGGGCCAAAGTGCCTATTCCGCATAGCTGCCTCTTTATGATCCTCCGAGCGAAATTCCGCTGTGCGGAAGCGCGCATGGAAGTCGCAACGACGGAAACCCGCAAACTGAAGCAGAGAATATTTTTCTCCATTACTTTACGACGCGTGAATGACATTTAATTTCTTACACAAAGCACGAAAGCGCCAAGATTTAGCACACGACTTTAGCTCGGATGCGTCCAGCGACATGGAAGGATGGATGGAAGATAAGAGCGTCTCCTGTGAAACGGTGTGACGGCAGTTGCCACCATTCTTGGCTTTTTTCTTTCATAATTTTAATGCTGTAACAAATGGTTCTATTAATTGGCCATTTTTTAAAACCCACTTTTAATCCCATACTTCTAACCTTATATCACCTGCCTGCCTTTGAGCCAACAATCTTCCAAACGCTTTTTGCTAACTTGCACCGCAGATTCATTCACATGAGCATTGTTACCTCAAAACCCCAAGGTCTCACGAAGAGTGACTGTGGCTGCTTAGAAATCCGGATAGCTACTGCCACAATCAAGTATAAAGTGTCTGTTTCTATAGATTGGTTACACACTGCACGTCTCAATTCCTTGGTTAAATTTCCATTTGTAGCTTTGCGCTGTGACACCCCCAGATCTAGCCTCAAAGAGTAGGGCTCTGCTTCTTGAGTTATCATAGAACGCTTGCTTTCTGAGCTGCTTTAGAATTTCTGCATAGTTCTCTACTCTGCTTGTTTTTCATTGGAGTTATCCAGTTTTTACTTTGTGTGGTTTTTACGTGTCGTTTAAAGCTCTTTATTTCTTCGTTATTGTATGCTGTGCACTAACTGGTTAGTTTTCCTAGTTTTTTCCGCCACGCTGAGTCGATGCTCTTTCTGTATAGCATTTAAATACTTTAGCTGCCCTTCTGTTATCGTCCAGCATCCTCAGACTTTCTTCATATTGTCACGAAACAAAGGATTGTGGCACCGTTCACTGGCAGCGTTCCCAGGAAACCTCGGAGGGCCACGTGTGAAAACCTTAACCTGCTTCTCTTTTTGGTGCTACCTGGGGCCACCTGGTCGCATTATTCTCCCCTCCGAACAAAAAAAAACTGAAAACCATTAAGGTGTTACGAGTCGGTCTGGAGGGGCTGACGGAACAACGAACAAAAAGGGCAAAATGACGGAGAGAAAAGGGATCCGTGCGAAAAAAAAAACTGCGGAAGCGCTGTCCGTTACTGCGTGAAATAGGGCTTCATACAGAGTACGTGCGCTACTTCAGGCTGGTGTCGACGGCGGCGCGCACTGCGCACAGAACCGTTCGGCAGAACTTCATAAGTCACATCTCGTGATGCGACGCAACACTCTGTAGGGTGCCAAAGTAGCGGAATAGGAGTTCCTCCGACAAGCCTGGGCGACGGGCAGGGGTCCACACCCACACTTGAGTCGTCGGGTTGGTACTCGACGTGTCGGTGTCGCTGGTTGTAGCGGCGTGGGTCTGTCCCCAGTTGCCGCCTGAAGTGCATGCGGGCGAATTAGGGGGTTTCCTCCGCGTTTTGGACAAATTCCTCGGCGCGGGGCGTGAGCACCCGGTCGTCGGTATAGTGCACGGAAACATGGCATCCGGCATTGTGTGCACATCACGCTCATAAACGAAGTGAAATGACGTAGAGTAAGTTGATTCTTGTACGGCCGTATTGTACGCGCAATTCACGTATGGGAGGATCTCGTCCCAAGTCTTATGCTGGACCTCTACGTACACCCTTTGCTAAAAGTAACCAGGCTGCATGATTTGCTCCTCATTCGAATAGTAGAGTCTTTACGGCTTCCTTAAAATCAAAAATTTCTGAGAAGGGGAGTACAAGCGTTCTCCTTACCATACAGAGGTTTAGAGCTTGAGCGTTGGCATAATAGCTTCAATGTGCGACTGAAAAGTAAACCGTCCACCTGGCTACTTTTGTCAAAGGCTGTACATTGTGAGCATATCGGCTATAGTTTTGTTGAGTCACTCGGAGAACCCATTCGATTGCGGGCGGTAGCAGTAGTCTTGCGATGGTTCGTGTAACTCAGCTTGAATACTTCGTGCATGAGCTGCGCTGTGAAAGCCGTTCCTCGATCAATGATTACGTACGACGGGGCTCCGTGTCGTAAAACAATGTGGTGCATGAAGAACTGCGTGATTTCAGACAATGTGCCACGCGCCACCGCTTTGGTTTCCGCATAGCGTGTCAGATAGTTCTGTCGCGACAGTCTGCTTAGTTGAAGAAGAGAAAGGAAGCCACCTGGTTCGGAGTTGACGGTTGTCGGTGAAGCTGTGCTTCCCGAACGAGATAAGACATGTCTTAAACAAGGGCCCTATGTTTAGTCATGAGCCAAGGGTTCACGCACATGAGTTCCTGGCTCTGAATAGGCGTGTCTCAGGAAGGGCTTCAGAAGAGAACAAGAAAAGGTGCCTACTAGATGGAGTGGATGCGCTGATGAGGACTACAAGTAGCACCGTCACCAAGCCTGGCAAGGATCCCATGGCAAAAGTCGTGTCATATTTCAGACAGAACAGGCTCCGGCTTCTACAAGCTGACAAGGATGGCGGCTTTGTGTGCTATCGGAGGAGGAGTTCGAAGAAGAGGCAGGTGATGCGATTGCCAAGAACTTTAACATTTTAAAGGCCAGTGAGACGAGAGTGAAAGGCAAGGCGGCCATGATGTGCAGGGCCTTGGAGTTGAACAGGTTGGCTAACGGCATTGTTAGCACCAGGAGCAATGCTCTCACTGTATTTTTTACTGCCAAAACGCACAAACTGTCGGTTCCGTTTAGAACAGTAGTGAAGTGGTAATGGTACGTGGCAGCATATTCTGAGCAATACCTGCAGAAGCACCTTAATTCTCTTCATAATCATGATTCGTTTGCTATAAAAAGCTCAGTTGATGTTGAGTTTTTCAGGAAAAATCTTCCATTGAATATTGTGTTGATAAGGTGGAGGACTTGTATTACTCCGGCTTACATGCTTGTGCACTGTAGAGATTCCATGTAAAGTACCGGTGCAGTTGAGTTCCAGAACGCCTCAGGCGTGTCGGCTGCTAAATTTTTGATAATGCTGGAATTTTACCTTAACGTGACGTTTGTATCTTTTAACAACAGTTTTTATCGGCAAAAAAATGGAATATGCATCGGATCTTGCGCAGCCCCGGTGCTTCACTAGCATATTTTTAGCCTATATTGACCGCACGCCGTAGAACGAAGTTTAACAGTGAAGGGGGAACTAAATGGTGTGTGGGGGGGGCAGGTTCAGGTTGTTGACGCTTTTTTGATAGTTTTTAAAAACCTGGGTGACGTGACCTACATCGATGCTGCAAGCATTATTTTAGACATCTCTGAAGAGAACGGGAAGGGGTTAGTTCTCACGCATGAGATGCCTTTGCAGGGATGTTTAGACTTTTTAGACCTAAAGCTTACTTTCGGAGAAGAAAATGTATGTTGGCAGTATGCCCCTCGAGCTGGAAGGAGCTGCTACCGTATGCATTGGCTCATTCAAAGACGGATAAACGCGCTATTTCTAATCTTTGCCTCGAATCTGCACTCGTGAAGTCGTGTCAGCATGGTATGCAAGGGAGCTTTGATACGCAAGTGGATCGATTGGTGTGGGCAGGGTTCCCAAGCTCGGTAATCACAGGCGTTGCTGAAGCCCTCCTACATAAAGTCAAGGGCGCCATGTTTAAGCGGCCATCAGAGCGAAGGAATCAAGCTGCGAAACCTGAAGTTCTTCTATACGCACACAGGTGGCCCACAACGTAAAAAAAGGTGTCGAATGCACATGGCGTGCCTGTCGTTTTTCTCGGCTCCACGGAAGCTTGCTGAGCTCTGCGCACGCGTAGCGAGCTATGGAAAGAGGAACGGCTGCAGTAAAAAACATAGAAAACACTTTGTGAAGTGCTGCACCGGTGTGGTCTATGAGATACCACTGACCTGCGGGAAGGCCTATGTAGGCCAAACTGACAGGTGTATCAATGACCATGCAGCAAAGCACGCGCGCTCGCTCAAAGAAGTTGGAGGTGCACATCTACCCAAACACTGTGCAGAGTTCAAGGTGTGTCGCCGAGCGGCAGAACATACGGCGGGGGAAAATTGCGAGCACTGCAAAAAGTGTGAACCACGACTTGATGAGATTAAGATTCGGGGTAGGGTAGAGTAAGATTCGGGGTACCTCACTATCACCAGGGATTCGGTGATAGTAAGGCACGGGAGGTTTTGGAAGCGTGCCACATGAGAAAAAGAGGAAAAGATTGTGTCAGCGATACATCTGTGAACCTTTTTAAAGCCGAGATTTCATATCTTGAACGGCTTTGTTGATCGCGCACGAGAATTCTTTCTGTGCATGCCTAGGTTGTCTGTATTTTTGCTCTATGTTAAGCAAATAAAGTCAGATGAAGTTAGGCCATGTCGTACGGCGTTCTTCTGCTGTGTGCGTGTTTTTCGGCGCTACTGTTTTCCGTTTTCGAGTACAATGAGGCATATAGCCCAAACAGAACTTCTAAACGAGACCAATGTCGTCTTCCGTGGACTCAAGCTAGCTCGACCAGTGCGCGGGAGAGCGTGTCGGTATCTCCGTGCTTGAGCTTAAATTTATACGCAATTGTGTGATCAAGTTCCTGGAGGGGGGGGCTCCACCTTTCTGGGCGGCCTGATGGGTCCCGTATATTGGCCAGCTAGCACAAGGAATGGTGGTCTCTCACGGATTTCAAATGGCGGCTGTAGAGGTATGGTCGAAATTTCATCCTGGTCCACGCAACCACGAGGCACTCCTTTTCCCAGGTAGAACGGTTGATTTCGGCGCGAAAGAGAACGAGACGTGCATAAGCAATCGCTCATTCCACGCCATCTTGGTGTTGGACTAGGACAGCACCCAGTCCGATGTTGATGGCGTCGGTGCGGATTTCCGTGGAAGCGTCCTCATCAAAGTGAGCAAGAACAGGTGTGCAAGCGGCGGCATAGCTTTTTGAAAGCCTCCTGTTGCTAGGCAGTCCAGATGAACGGGGTATCGTCACGCCTTAAACGGGCCACGGGTTCGGCATTCTGAGAGAAGTCGGCGATAAAGGGACGGTGATAGGCGCACAGACCAAAGAAGCGCTTGAGCAGTTGCTTTATAGTAGGAACCGGAAATTCGGCTCTGACGTGAGTTTTGTCGGGAGCGTTTCGGACACCGACAGCACTCGCAACGTGACCGAGAACTGTAGTCGTTTGTAGCCGAATTGGCATTTTTCAGACTTGAGCGTTAAATTTGCCAACCGCAGAGCACCTAATACACTCCGCAGGCGTTCAAGATGTTCGTCAAAGATTTCAAAGAATGCGACCACGTCACACAGGTAAACTAAACAAGTTTTTCATTAGAATCCAGCGAGGACAGTGCCCATCATTCGATGAAACCCCGCTGGTGCTTAGCAGAGACCGAAGAGCCACGCCTTAAGATGACATAAAGCTTCGTGACTGATGAAGGCAGTTTATTCGCGGTCTTGTTCATCAACTCAATCTGCCAGCACCCGGTTTTTAAATCAACTGACGAAAAATATTTCGCGCAGCGAAGTCTGCCAAGCGAGTTGTCCATGCAGGTCTGTCGATGTGTTTAACTGCGCATAAGCTCAGTGTTGCATCCTTCTTCTTAACCACAACGACAGGCGATGACCACTTACTCTGAGATGGTTGAATAATGCCGGCATTAAGCATCTCCTTCGCTGGAGTTTGAATGGCCTTACGTTCTTTAGGTGAAGACATGGTATACAGCTGTTGCATGGGTCGGGCATCGTCGCACGTCATCATTCAGTGCAATGGCCGTCTGTTTTCGAAGAAGAGGCGAAGCAGGCTGTGTATTGACGTAGCAAGGCATGTAGAGCGCGGTGTTGAACCTGTGATAGCCCTGAGCTCATGTCAAAGCGATCGAGGGACATGTTCTGAGGTTCCACGTTTTCGCACGTAGAGCATTCGAGACATCGGCTAATTGGTACTCGAACGCGCCTGCTATGGCGCGGAAGTAGTGCCAAAGTTCGTTTGTAAAATTCGTAATCAGTAGTTAGGACTACCATTACGGAGGTGGACGAGGCTTCGGGCCGAACAAATGCCGTGCGTCAGCAGCAGCGAACGATTGCCATCCGCGATTGCTGTACCATCACGGTGCTCATCGCAGCCGACACTGACAAAAACACTGGCGCCTGGCGGGATCAAAACACTCACGGAGGAAACGCGAAGAGCGGAGTTGCGTCGGAGACCAGGCAGCTATATAATATTTTACTCTGGACTTCCCGCGGTTTGAGCGATTCCAAGCCCATCTCCCCCTGTACTGCAACGCTTGTGGTTCTGCCGTCGGCATCCAGTGCCAGTCTTCCAATAGTTCTGTGATCTATTTCTAGTCTTGGGTGGACTTCTGTACTTCTGCACAAAAGTATATTCTTAAAGGCAAGCCCTGGCACTATATTCCTTTCCAAATACCTCTCAGTACTTCATACTTGTTTACCCCCATAATGCCCTGTTTCATTATCGCGGCTATCTTCTCCTTTCGCCCTCACAGGCTGTTCATGTTCTTCTACGCATATCTGTCCTTCGTTTACCCATACCACGACGTATTTTTAGTCTTCCGCTCTGAGTATTCCATGGCCTTGTCTTTAAACACCTGAGCAGTTGAATATTTTTAATCTTGTGACATGACCGAATGGCGCACAAAGTGAAGCCTAGAGTGTCCCTTTCGACAGCACAAAGATCAACCAGACTTTGCGAACCTTCCTCATAACTACCCCTCCATATTCCACGACCTCTTCCTTCTATCTCTACCTACCTACCTGCGTGCCCACCTACCCGCCTGCCTACCTACCTGCTATCTGCCTACCTATACCTGCTATTTGCCTGCCTACCTACCTGTTGTTGTGGGCTCGAGCCAGAAGCAGTAAAGAGCCTCTCTTCGAAGCCTTTCTAGTTGTCCTCCTGACCGCCGGACTCCCGCCATCGCCAGGTGACATCTTCCTCGTGTACTACTATGCTCACCTGGACAACATGGACAACCTCTCCTCCGGCCAACTCGCCCATGAGTGCATTCAGCACCTCCTCTATTTTTTCAATGCAAGCCACCTTGCCCGCTACTGAATGGGAGTCCTAGGACTTGTTTCTTTAGTTGCCGCACTGCGGTGAATTCCAAGTGGAGACGCCACTTGTGGCATGCTTGAGGTCGCTTCAGTTCATCTGCGATCTTTCGTAGGCCACCACCAGGGCAGTTCCATATTTTACAGCCGTGTAACAGGCGCGAAGAATATCCGATGCGGTATAGTAAGAAAGAAGGATAATAATGGCCTTGATTGATCTGTGGAGACGTATCCCAAGCAGCAAGGGCAATCACCCCAATATTAGGAATAGATGGTTTCACATTGATTTTTTTGTAGGACCGGCCTTTGCCAATACATTTCCAATATTGAGCTGGTTAGCTGTGCTGCTGAGGATCTGGCTGCCATTAAAAAACACATGTCCTAGTATATTGTACGCTGCACATAGCCACGAGTGCAGTGCATGCTAATAAGGACATGTCTGCTCTTTATTTTTATTCTGGTGAAGTTGAACCTGAACGTTATCCGTGTAAAAAATGTCTTGCAAAGCTAGAGTGCTTTTCTGCTTTAATAGCAAACGTTTGGCAAATCAGAAAATGAAAAATGTCATGTTCAAAATTACCGCATGCTAGATTTTTCTGATGTGATTGATGTAGTTGTTTAATTTATCGATATTTTTATCCCTATGAAGAGAAGTTCGTCAATGATTTTCGGTGAGCTAAATTAGCTTATTGCGGTTCAATAGAACGAAGCCATTTGCTTATTCGTGTAAGTGCAGCGCTCTTGGTTGGGAAGCGTCATCGAATGGCGCGCGCTCTCGCGACTTGCCGCCGTTTAATGAACAAAATATAAATGTAGGCCTCCCGATCATAGCCCTCTAAGTGATCTGAACGTCAGCTCGCAAAAAGAGGTCACGCTAGATACATATTTGCGCATAGATCAAATGCGATTGTAAATGTCCTACAAAAATTGCTATCATTGTTGACTCGGCATGAGCGTTAAATCGTAGACAGCAGGTTCTATTGAGGAGCAATGCATGACACTGCACATACAGCATTAAAATGTCCGAAAGAATGTGCTAGAACTTGACAAGTAAGCACTCGATAGTTGAGAACAATTCTTTGAGGGCAATAGATATCAGCGCTGTACCTTTACGCAGCATTTAGTGTTTTTTTCTTCAAACCTCCTGGGGCGTCTCTATGCATAGCTTTAAGCTTTTGTGGAGTTTAACGTCCCGAAGCTACTCATGCTACGAGGGATGCCGCAGCGGAAAGCTCTGGATAATTTCGACCACCTGCGGTTCATTAATGTGCACTGACATCTAAATGTACGCGGGCTTCTAGGAATTCGCCTCCATCGAAATGCGATCGCTGCGGCCAGGATTGAACCCGGGTCTTTCGGGTCAGCAGCCGCTACGTCGATGAAGAGAATCGGAAGAATACTGCTGTTTTTTTACAAAGAGCATCATCGCATTTGCGCGCATGGTCTCTGCAGAAAGCGTCTTTTAAGACCGCTGCTTACGCGTTACCGCAGACAACACAGCAGCTATCTTGTAATATGCAGTGCTGATGAGCATAGTGTTACCGTATTATCTACCGTATACTGCTATAACACCAGCACCCTACACCAGATGCTCACGTGGCGCCGAAGGATCGTCCGCGCATGCTTTGTTGGTTCAGCTGGCATTAGCGGTGTATGGTTATGCGATCCACTCTAAATGTCGTAATTCACCAGAACGCCCGAAGCGCTCACATGATCCTCAATAAAGAAGCAACGAATTATTTATCTGCCTAAATTCGAACATGTTCCGCAACCGGCGCTGTTTGTCCTTGAACATGCGTCACACTAAAGGTGTCTCGGACAACCAACCAGGAAGGCCTGAAAGTAAGCAGGTTTATTACACGTCGTCCCGAGATGGCTCGAGTAGGCACGTATCCAGTTGGCAGCGAAACGTTACAGAATATTTATTTAGGATTTTGGCAAGTGTAAATACATTGTTCTGTCTTTTTTCTACTGTCTCTCAAATGTGGGTGGGGAGGAATGCCGAATGTGTGGCCTGCTCGTGCCCCCCCCCCCCCCCCCACCGGATATGGGCCGGTGTAGTTTGAACAACTAAGCTTTGTTGTCGGTGCAATGCCAGCGGTGGGGATGGCTTGGCCGCAGCCCATTCTCTGGGGATGCAAACCCCCATGGGAGTGGCAGCGACTCCCAGGCGACTGTGAAGGCCAGTCGCGCTTGTGTGGTCCGATGCCTGAGCGGAGGCAGGCCTGGAAACACGCCAGGCTGGACCCACGAAATCCAGGGCGGAAGGCATGTCAAAAGATCAAAAGGTTTTCAAATACATGCTACTCGCCTCCGCACGTGGGGGCGCGCACGTCTGGTCGACCGACGCACCGGTTTCTGGCTACGGAGAGGCCAGGTCCGCGCGGGGGTTCACAGCAACCAGGCTCCTCGGAAGCAGATGCCTCGGGGAAGCGGCCTCACGGCTCACCGCGGTGCTGTAGTCGCCATTGCGGTGCGCCGAGGTACGGGGACGTAGTACGACCAGTGCAAAAACCGTCGATGTTGTGGAAGTACCG
>JARKHS020005474.1:0-22941 GCA_030143305.2 Amblyomma americanum
AGGCTAAGCCCAACCCAAGGGGTTGTCCCCATCTCGCATGTTATTTTTCATTGGAGAATTGATGCTTTGGGCGGGCCACTGAAAATGACCGCCCTTAGTCCTTTGTTAATCAAGTGCTTAAAAGCGCATGTAAACGGATGCAGTCCAGTCCAGTCTGAGCTGGGGTTCCATGCTTAGCATGTAATGTGATGCTACTTAGGCACTAACCTGCCCGGTCGATGAGTAAAGTAGTGCAAAGTTTGTTCTTTTGTAAATTCAGTTCTGCTTTTTCCAGTTTAACTCTCTGTATATGTATGTTGTAAAATTATGCTCTGCTGTCATCATCTACAAGCTCGCCTCCTGTTCATCTTCCAAGCCGAACGACACTAGAGGAAGGGTTTGTGAACCATCCTCGAAGAAACGGACGACTATTGAAATTCTACTGCAAGCACGCTCAGGACGACATCGTTCGCCAAGAGGGCCTTCAGCGCCGAAGCCCGTCGGCGTGCAGCCTCTGCCAGCAACCGCTCGAGCCCAACTCCGGAGCCACTCCATCGCCCCCATGAAGTCGTCGGCACGTAAGCTCGGACGCCCCAGCCTCTGATGTATAATCTTAATCATGTGTAATTATTGAATATACCTGTTTGTTTAAACTGAGCCATACGGTGTCTCTTTGCCTCTCCGTCCCGTGTGGACCTGCGCATTAGGGGGTCATCACAGCAGTGAGTTTGCAGGCCAGTTCAGTAAAGGATACAAAGGAGACCCTCCTTCGATGCGGCTGGCGAACAATAGTAGCAAAAAATTGAAGACAATGCTTTGCTGTAAAAGAGTGACAGCAAGTCACTTGAATGCACGGCTGGAACCTCGGGCCAGAACGCAGCTTTGGTGTAAGAGCGAGGTTTAGATCAAATTGCGGGACAGGGAGTTAGGATCATAAGGTCGGATAGCAAGTCTCAGGAGAGCAAGTTGTTAGGCTCAGCAGAAAGTAAAGTGCAGTCGAGACAATTTGGGGGAGACAAGTGGGAAATGCGGCTCGGTGCTGCGTCAAAGAGCACATGTTAAGGATGAACGCACTGCGAGAAAGGGAGGTGCGCAGCACAGAACAGCGAAGGCAGCGTCCAGAAGGCGGCTGTGCGCAAGGAGAGCCAAGCCATGCGGTAGTCTCCAGAGAAGAGGACAAAGTACGGGCCCAAAACATTGTAAGGCCAAAGGCCGGTCAAGAGTGTAATCGTCTAAGACTCACCGCGGCTCTCCAGATGGGGTAGGCACTGCACTAAGGCTGAAATGACCAGATAGGTTCAGAAAAGGCAAAAGCCACCTGCTCTGTTGCGGCGACGCTGCAGTTCTTGCATGGCAAGTGAAACTTGCAACAAGCCACAGTGTAGCATGCACTTCTCGCCAGTCAAAATTCCGAAATCGAGAGGAATACATACAAGCATTTCTTTCATGCTGCCCAGGTATTGGGGACATGCGGCCGAAGTGCGGAACAAATAACTGTTCTATGGCATGTGGAGCTCGCAGGTGCCAACGCGCACTTAAGACCTTCAGTATTTCTCATGTCACAGCTGCTGAAGCCTGTCTGCGACCCCACAGGGTGCGGCTCGCGAAAAGACGACCTCTTCTAAGGACTCCTGCGCTGGAGCCTCGCTTCGCAGCGTGCACTTGTACATAGGTTTACCTGCGCATTGTGAGAGTGTCCGCTGACGAGCGGAAATACAGGGAAATAACTAATGGGACAAAGTGGCGTAGTTTCTTGCGTGGGCACTACGAGATTGCTTCGATGTTTAGTTGTCACCTTTGTTATATGGCTTTGCAAGTAACGCTTTACCTGCAGTATTTGCTAGTTGCTAGTGTCTACTGACACGGAAGCACAACCGAGGCCTCCCTTTGACATTGTATCTAAGGGAGCTCGCGACAGCTCCTAGAGATTTGCAGTATGTTGTTGCTTCTGCACTGTCTACATCTGCTCACTTGATTGGGCATCGTAGGCATTCTCATTCGCTCTTACTTGTATATTATGTAAATAGTTGTGTAGAGTTTCCCTTGCCTTTCTCATAATGCCGTCTCTGATCTTCCTCGTCCCTTCTCCAGCCCCGACCACGCTATCTGAATCTCAACAGCACTGTTCCCCTCGGGATGCAAAACTGGAAAACTGGCCACTGGTGGCCCAGTGTAACAGCCTGTAAGCTCGAAAGAGGCGAATTATGATTAGTATGGTCGTATCCGAGTAAGTCTGAAGTGAATCTCTGCCTACATTCATAACCACTGCACAGAATTTTTCTGTTAAGAAAAAGCAATCTGTCGAAGCATTCCTTGTTACTTGAAAAAGCTAATCACACACTAAAAAAACAGTGCGGCACCCTGTGTAACAATAGACGGGACGCTTGGAAGAGAAGATATATGATTGGTATATTTGGAAAACACTAAGTCAGCAGTGCAACTGGTCAGATTAATGATTGCTGGACAAAATTTCTGTGTGATGAAGAAACTGTGTTGTTAAAGTGTTTACTTAAGAAAGCTGATCACACGACTTTATTATCAGCTCAAAAGTTTTGATGCCTCTTAATTGTTCAACATAGTTGAACATTAGAAAGCTAATTTTGTTAAATGTTGAGATTGGTCAGTGGATTAATGTGGCACATTTTTATAAGTTGTACCCAGTGCACATAAATTGCACAGGCCTCTCCTAAAAATGTTTGATCACTATTAACAATTTTTGTATTGCTATAAGGCCTCAAAACTGCAATAAGTGATTGTGCAGTTGCTTTCATTTCATCATGTCTTCTGTGTTTTGTAGGCCATGCTATTGAGTAGCTGTCTAAAACTGTGCTATTGAGGATAAAAATTAATTGCCTCAAAGTGTGCCATAAGGCTTCATGCTATACATTCAAGCAGCTTTGCGGGGATGCTTGTCGGAGATATTGGATGACTGTTAAAAGTGCTTGGGTGGTTACTTTATTCAAATATTGCTATTGTTCTTGCTTTTTTCTTGCTTATCAGTCGTGTGAGGCACGAAAGAACTGCGATAAAATTTGCTCCTTCCTCGTTTTAATTCACTATATTGCTAAACCTAGCCTGCCTCAACTGATATAATTACAACGAATGCAGAAGGAGCGATCATCTTGCAGTTTTGTCATGCCTCACGTGATCTATATGCACACGTTGACGTCACAGTCATCATTCAGCTGTTGAAACTGAAGAAGCATGACCGAATAATTTGACTATAAATTATTTACTGGTCATAGGCAACTATCACATAGTGATTCTTGCATAGTAGTGTCTTCTGCATAATTGTAGTGAAGAGAACCTGCCATAAAAAATGTGTTTATACTTCTTTAACAAAATACTGTGCTCTGGAGCCTTGCAGTTCTTATTCTAATCAACTTTTTGCTCTGTTTCGTCTTGCAGGCATCGAAACGTATATTGGCGACCTATGAGTACACAAGCTGCCCAAAGGACCATCTTCTAAAACCACTGCTTCCAGCATTTGCAGGCTGAACTGCTTGATGTTCATAATGTAAAATAGCTTAGCCAGTGATCTCGGATTGTGGTGTCGTTGCACAAAATTGGACGTATCAGACCCTGCCTTGTTAACGCCTGGAACACTACCTCATCCTTACAGCAACCAGCCATGGTGTCTCAGCAGTTAGGGTGCTCGGCTGCTGACTCGAAAGACATGGGTTCAATCCCAGCCGCTGTGGTCACATTTTGGTGGAAGCAAAATGCTACGAGGCCATGTAATGTGTAATGTAATGTGTAATTTCAACCCTATGTGGTTGAAATTGCATGGATCCCTTCACTATGGCATCCCTTATAGCCTGAGTTGCTGTGCGATGTTAAACGCTATAAGCAAACCAACTGTCCTTCCAAAGAGTACAATGGATATCGTGAAACATTTTACAGATGGAATTGTGCATGATTGCTGAGGAAACCTTGTGATCCAGTAGACTGCAGCACAAGTTGCAGATGCAAGCTAGAGGGTACACAGCAAAAAAAAACTGCAGTAGAAAAAGTGCATGTGTTTGTGTGGCTGTGAATTTTTTGCATTATACTCTGTCTTGCTTTTTGTGCTGTAGTCTCACCAGTTTAGCTCTTCAGTTTCCATTGTAGTTCTGTCACCCTTTTGAGCTTCAGTGTCTCATTATTTAATGGCTTATTGTTTTCTGTATGCTTCTGCGTACAACTTCTTTATAATGTGAGGTGTGCACAGCAGAAGTAATACCTTTTGGTGTGCCTTCAGATGATGTGCGGCGACGGTTCCACCTGAAGTCTATAGGAACTTCTGGTGCTTGTGCTTCTGATCCTATTTGCTGTGGGGAATACTTATCTAGTCCGGTCCATTGTTCTTGGTGGGAACAGCCGAAAAAAAAAACGCAGACACAGAAAGGAACACACAGGACGTAGACGAGGCTGACTGTCAACTAAACTAAACAGTCAGCCTCGTCTACGTTCTGTGTGTTCCTTTCTGTGTCTGCGTTTTGGTTTTTTTCGGCTGTTCCCACCAAGAAGAATGAACCAACTAGCTCAGTTTTCTACTCTTTTAACGGTCCATTGTGATTTGCTATTAATGATTCATGTTTATCTTTAGTGCTGTGTTTTATTTTGATGACGCTGCTGACAGAATTGGTTTTGTCCTAGAGGTTTTCAATGTGAGTGTTTCCGTTCTGCATTTATTTCATCGGACCACCAGGCATCACTATGCTAGATTTATTAGAGGAGTTTCGCCTGCATAATTTTTTTACTTTACTTTAATAGACAGAAGGAATACGTTCATTGCCAGTGTACTGTGTTTCTAGCGAAAGCTCATAGATATTATTTGTCAAAAACTCTTGGGAAGGCTTGGCAGATCTCCATGAAGGCAGGTATTATACGAGCACTTTGTCTAAGTTGCTGCGACTCTTAAGTTGGCTACAGAGTATGCTCGTTGCTCTGAGTAATTGTTTGAAAGTTAAAATATTCTCGCTCCAGCTTCATGGAAATTTTTAAATACTAGGAAATTTTATTTAAAAACTCTTCTTTTGTTCTGATGGTCAACCCATTCACCTTGAAAAAAAATCTTAAGTTAAATGTGTCAATATTGCCAAATTAGTTATAACACGCATGGTCTCGTATTTCTCTGAAAACACCCCGCCTTTCTTGGTGCAGTCCTGGTCACAGCTGATCCCAAGCTCGGAGTGCTGTCTGGGGAGAACATGAGTCAGCAGCTGCACCAGTGCCCCCTCTGCAATCGGAGCTTCACGAAGAAAAACTGCCTAGAGCAGCACCTTCTCACCCATACGGATGACGGTCTCTCCAAGTGTAACCAATACGGAAGCAGCTTTGCTCAAAAGGTCACCCTGACAAACCACCCACGTACGAACACTGGTGGGCATCCTTACGAGTGTGGCCACTGTGACAGCAGCTTTGCTCTCAAGAGCACCCTGAGGATCCACCTTCGTACCCACACGGATGAGCGTCGATACAAGTGTGACCACTGCGGGAGCAAATTTGGTCAGAAGCGCCACCTGGCCCGACACCTTCGTACCCACACGGGTGAGCGTCCATACAAATGTGACAACTGTGACAGCAGCTTTTCTCGAAAGGACCACCTGGTGCCTCACCTTCGCACCCACACGGGTGAACGTCCATACAAGTGTGACCACTGCGGAAACAGCTTTGCTAAAAAAGGCACACTGATAACACACCTTCGCACCCATACGGGTGAGAGACCATTCCAGTGCCAGCTCTGCCCCATGGCCTTTAAACAGAGTACAACCCTTGCTAAGCATGTGCGAGCACATAAGACTAAAAGACCTTATCAGTGTTAGTTCTGCACAATGATGTTTAAAGAAAAACAGTTTAAAACGCCATGAGAACAAACACGCTTCAAAAATCACAGTTCCTCAAAGTTTTGATACCTTTTTGCAACATTAGATGTTAAAACCATTTCTAGCTACCTTGTCTTTATTTTTAATTTGCCCTCTTAGAAAAAAGTTGCGGATTTACATGCCTTCAAAATACATCCGCATAGAGCAATCCTTTGGTTGCTTTCACTCCTCCTTAAGAAACCTGAGCATACCAAGCTGGTACTATCATGAATGAGACTGATATCCTGGCATCTGCAGGTGTGATCTTGTCATCATTTTATTAGTTTCAGCACATTGAATAATGTGCGTGAATTGTGGTTGCAGTGTTTGGCACTAGCTAGCAAACTGACTTGCTTACTTCTGAGCAATTTAGCTTTTTTTGTGAGTTTGATGCAACCAGACAAGCATGCTGTTTCATTATTCTTTCCATGCTCGTGTTGTGGCTGTAGGGACTCAAGAACAGAGAAACAAACCTTAGCTGCCTGATGATAAACATTGCTCGCTTTTGTTTTCTGGTTTTCAGAGTTTGCTCTTGGTTTAAGTTTTTAAAAATGAAGGCTTTGCTGAACTAGATTATGATTAACATTATTAGAAATACTGTCAACTCTCAGTTGAGGGTCATTACAAAGAGGGATGTTAAACATACCATTCATACAAACATAAAGCGCCAGATACGAAAAGAAATATGCACATGCACTACAGTGTCCTATGGATACAACACAGGATACAATATACAGACTATAAGACACATATTCAAATGATCAGCCATCTGCCGCACGCACAAAAAAATAAAAGAAAAACACTGCGATATTCACATGGTACAGATGTTAGTAATGGACCTTGACTGCATTTGCAAACAATGCGGTATCAGAACTGCGAACAATTTCTGCAGGCAGCTTGTTCCACAGCTCTATTGCCTCTGGGAAAACCGAACAACCACAGGCATTGGTTTCAGGACAATTACGGTTGAATCGCTTCGCTATGATTTAAGTGGGAGCTCTGTCTGCCTGGAGGTTTTAAGTACAAATCTTTATTATTTTTTATTTTCCGTGAATTATTCGAAATAACATTTTAACTCTGCTTCTTGCACCTATCTTCCAATAAATCAAGACCGCAAGAATTTCTGTCCTTCTATATTTCGAACAAATAAAGCGTGCCGCCTGGCGTTGCACCTTCTCTATCTTGGCCCACAATACCTTTTGATGGGGCGCCCATGCTACTAGTGAATATTTTAGGGAGGGTCGAATAAGAGATCTGTAAGCCAGCAGCTTAACATCTTTTGTTGTCTTTCGCAGTTTTGCTCTTAGAAAACCCAGTTTCTTCTGTGCCACTGAGCATACTCTTTCTACGTGATTGTGCCATTTTAAATCGTGCGACATAGAAACGCCAAGATATTTGAAACAAGAAACGTTAACTAGGTTGTAGCCTTGAATATCATACTGAAAAGTAAAAATATTCTTTTTTGCAGTGATATGCATGTGTTTAATTTGCAGATTCCTGTGCATTACTGTTGTTGAATAATCTGCTATCCTTGCATGTGGCATATTTGACTACAAATTGCACTGTCAGTCTTGACAAACATGCTCTATAGATTTGAAGGCAATCACCTCACTGTCAAAACAGCAGCTGTTGATCTCATTCCATTTTACAGTGGCAGTTTCGGGATATTTCAGATTTCTGTAGCAAGCCCCTGTATATTATGCTCTGCTTACGGAAACTCAAGAAAACTTGCTTTGGTGACTGCATTTCTCAGGGCGCCATTGAGATAAAAAATTATGTCAATTTAAAAACAGCTAGTGTAGTTGCATTTGTTAAAAACCAGTGATCTTGAAGAAACATCTACTCCATCCTTAGATTTAGCTATGTGTTGTGAGCATTAATAGTTTTGAAAACAGGGGCGCCAACCAGAAAAAAGGTCTTACTTGATGCTTCTGCCCCCAGCATGGGGTCCTTCACAGTGAAGATGTAGGCTACTTGTTGGTGTGTCTCTTTGTTTTCAGATGAACCTCCCGTGTAGCCAGTATTCCATTGCACGCTGAAATTTGCACTTCAGTATTATATCTGCTTTTTTTCATGAAGTTGGTTAAGTCACAAATGGTTTATTTGCTGCTTGGGAGTGTTTTATCAGTTGTAATTGTGTGCTGTAACAGTTTCTAGGATTTGTAATCAAATCAATAAAATTTTTCTCATCCATACAAAAGTATAAGGATGTAGTGCCCACAGAAAGCTAAAGATGTCTGCGGCTTTGGTCTCAAGATCACCCTGATGCACCACCTTCGTAACCACATGGCTGAGCGTCCATGCAAGTTTGAGCACTGCAGCGAGGTGACTGCCTTTACACATGATAGCAGTGCAAGCACATTGTGGACATGACACAGACATACACCGAATATCAACTGGTCACTCTATTTATAGTGTTTTTAAATTTATGGGCTGAACGATGAAGACAGAGATGAACTAAAAACAAATAAATATGAATTCAGCCGTGCTTAGAGTGCAGATGTTGCAAAGAGCGACGGGTCAAAGAACTGAAACAAAACAAACCCAAGCACTGCTACACTTATTGATGGGATATGATTGCAAGCATTTCCTTCTTTATGGATCCAGAACACTTCAGATAATTTGTGTGTGCACATCTGCACTTTCTTCGGCTTCGTCTTGGCAAGGAATATTTCAGTTTGCTGAAACAGAAATGTTGATTGGGCAGGTTGGTTCATCACTATATGGGGTGGCTGCACTGTGTGAACAGCAGAGCTTCTAAACCTGTTTTAATTATCTTTATATATATACATTTATGTGGTTTAACGTTCCAACACGACTCAGGCTATGAGAGATGCGGTAGTGGAGGACTCCGGAAATTTCGACCACCTGAGGTTCTGTGTACCAACATCGCACAGTACACAAGACTTTAGAATTTTTCCTCCATTGAAATTCGACCACTTCGGCCGGAATCGAACCCGCGTCTTTTGGGTCAGCAGAAGAGCCACCACAGTGGCCATATACATATATGTAATTATGAATACCGTTATCCCAGCAGTTCTATAAAATTATCGGGCCCTTGTTTTCATTCTTTTCTTTCATCTGCTCACAAATGAGACGTGTTGATTGACAATGCTCTTCACTTTCTTTTCTTGAGGAAAGTGAGTCTTTCTACCACAAATTCATGTGACATGCAAGGAAAAAGCAATAAGCTAACGGAGAAACTAGTGAAATATGCCTAACACATTGCATGCAGAAGGTTAAAATCATACACATCTCTGGGGTGGCGGCATTATTTAGGTGGTGTTGCTAATTTAGTTTGGCATCCTCATGTTCTTGATGGTTTAAAAAGAGTATTGTAGTAATTAGAGACACCTGCACATAAAGGGTTTATCTGGTTGAATGGTACTCAGCTGTACATTCAAATCAATCGAGCAATAAATGCCGGTTTTACACTACTAAGCAGAAATTTGTATGCCTATTCAATAACCAGTGAGGGGTGGTAGAATATTGTAGAAAATAATTTAAGAAGTGCATAGGATTGAGCAAGTTGGTCAGACATACTAAAGGGAAGAATAGCGTAGCATCAAGTAACGAGGACAGCAGGAGTGGACACGTTTGTGGGGCGTGTTGCCTTGTATATATTGGGCGTAGTGGCAGCCAAACAAAGTTTAAAGTTGGCGTTTTTGTGTGTATGTACTCATTGTCCTCATTACTTGATGCTACATCATTCTTCCCTTTAGCTTTCCAAAAATAGTCATGCAAAATTGATGAAGAGCATGCGAAAAAGAAAAGTGAAATGTCAATGAAATGTCGACCGCTGTTGAAGAACACATGGCTTCACAATAATAGTAGGATAGCTAAATTGTGAGAGCTATAGGTGTGGGATGTAATTGCCATAATGATTGAAGATATTTAAGAAACTTGTGTCACACAACTGCATAGATATGGGCATGTACTTTTTGCTCAGAAAGTTTGTGAGTGAGCTTATTCTTAATAACTACATATAACCTAATTCTGTGTGTCCCTGGACAGTAGTCAAGAGGAGCAAATGCTCCTTTTGATCTCAAGCGACATCATGTCCTTTGTGTTAATTTCTGCTCAACATAGAAAAAACAATATTCCAAACAGTCATGGTATCGGGCTGGCATATTTTCGAACTGTTGTTGGTACAGCACATGTAAAGAGCAAAAATGTGAGATCTTTGCCTCCGCCCCTCCCCCCCAAGTCTCCTGGATTTTCCCTTCCCAGCATCTTCCTCCTCGCTCTCTTATGCTGGCCTCGTTAAAGAGAGTGGGGAGCAGGTTTTTCTGCCCACTCGGTGGCTGCAGGCACCTGAATGCCCCTTCACATGCTCACCGTGTCACCAGGAGGTGAAAAACTTGTTTTCCTTTTTATTTTTACACTGTCGTGATTAGCCTGCATCATGCAGTGTCCGCAGGCACGTGCCCACACTGCATGATGTGGTCCTGCTGCGTATTTCAATGTTAAAGCGGGCTGGAAAAAGATTAACTTTATTTTGCATTCCTTGAGGGAAACGCGACGAGCTGCTTATAAAACAATGGCTGCACAACATAGGAAAGACGGACTTTGTCCCGACGAAAAGGACTGATTTGTGTGAAGCACTGTGTATCTCTTTATGTTCAAGCATGCTTTGCGGAGCATTTGCAATTTTAAGAAACCACATTATATTTGTCTTCTCATGGTTGGTTTTATTTGTGTGATCATTTTCAGAAACGTTGATGTCCACTCTGGGTTAGGCGGTATAGTGAGAACAGTAAACCCAGGTGAGCTTGCAAATCAGCGGTAGCAAAGCTACAAACTTTCACCGTTTATGACTCTAATGTGCATCTAAATTCATTGTAATCATTGGGCACATCTCTTTTCTGGCTGCTGAGCTCTTATTTATGGAAGTGGGCTTTCTGCGGTTGAGAACAGTGAATCCAGGTGAACTCGCAATCAGTGGTAGCAAAGCTAAAAACTAATATTATTTGTGATTCTAATGCATATCTAAATTAATTTTAATCATTGGGTGCATCTTTATTCTGGCCCAGCGGTTTACACAAATGGCCTTTTCTCTCAAATTCTTCGTAAATGGCATTCAACATTGCTGGTAATGTCTACATTGTACTAAACTAAACTCTTTGAGATGTCTTTTGGACACCAAATACCCTTACAGTTACATTTAAAAGCTATTTTCAGCGACATGTATCATTATTACCAGCAGCAGCAGCAGCAGCCGGATTACGCCCGCTGCAGTACAAAGGCCTTTCTCATATCTCTCCAACCAACCCTGTCCTGTGCCAGCTGCTGCCACCCTCTCCCTGCAAATGTCTTAATCTCATCCACCCACGCAACTTTCTGCCGCACCCCACTACGCTTGCCTTCTCTTGGGATCCAGTCTGTTACCCTTAGCGACCATTGGTTATCTTGCCTTCAGTTACATGCCTGCCCAGGCCACTTTCTTTCACGTGAATTAGGCTAGGATGTCGTTAGCCTGCATTTCTTTTCTGACCCACTGTGCCTTCTTTCTGTTTCTTAACGCTACACCTATCATTCTCTTTTGCATAGCTCGCTGCGTTATCCTCAGTTTAAGCTGTAGCCTTTTCATTACCCCGTTTCTGTACCATACGTAAGTATCGTTAAGAAGATACAGCTGTTATATACGTTTCTCTTTATGGACATTGGTAAACTGTCATTCAATCTGAGAGAACCTGATAAATGTGCCCACCCCATTTTTATTGTTATAGTTACTTCAATCTCGTGATCCAGATCTGCAGTCACTACATGCCCTCAGTAGACATATTCCCTTACTACTTCCAGCACCTTGCTGCCCATTGTTAACTGCTGCTCCCTTTCTAGACAGTTGAACATGACTTTGGATTTCTGCATGTTAAATTTAAGACGAACCATTCTGCTCTGCCTGTCTAACTCATTGATCATGTTTTCAGTTCATCTCCCGATTTACTTATCAACGCAACGTCATCAGCGAATCGCAGATTACTAAGGTATTGTCTATTGACTCTTATCCCCAACTGTTCCCAATCCAGGCCTCCGAATACCTCCTGTAAAGAGGCAGTGAATAGTATTGGTGAGATCGTGTCTCCCTGTCTGAAATCATTTCTTATAGGAGTTTTATTGCTGACGTTATAGAGGACTGTGATATCTATGCACCAGTTATGAATGTGTTCCATAATTTTTATATAATGCTCTTCTACACCCAGTTTCTGCAATGCCTGAATGACTGCTGAATTAGTTTCGACTATGTCAAAGGCCATTAATCTATAAAGGGGGTGATTATACACTGTACATTGCTCTATCACGTGGTTGATAGTGTAGATATGGTGTATTGTCGAGCATCCTTTACGGAAGCCTGCTTGATCTTTTGGTTGATTGAAGTCTAAGGTTCTCCTTACTCTATTAGAGGTTACGTTAGTAAATGCCTTCTAAGAAATGGACAATAAGGTGATAATCTGTAACCTCTTTTCTTTCTGTTAAGAGATCTCAGCATTGTGTTCTGAATATGTAACTGTTTTACTATGCATTACTGTTGTATTTGGAAGTGTGTGTTTTGGAAGTCATCTGTATATGCCATATCTTACGTCCGTTTACAAGGCGACCAGTATTGTGACAATAAAATTAAAGATGCTACTTGGGGTTGTTTTGCTAATCTGCAACAGTGTTTCTTGACACACTTGTTTTGTATTTGGAACTGTGGGTTGTAACTATTTTCTACATGCCATGTCTTAGGGTCTTTAAGGGCAACCAGTATTGTGCCACTAAAATAATATTCTGTTTCGCCCAAGTCACTTTGCTGACCAACAGATTTTTGAGGAAAAATAAGACTGACTTTTTTGTATATGCACTACCTCTGATCAGCGGTCGTAGGAGCTTATAGATTGCAAGTTCTTAATGAAACCATGCGACACTGGCGGTTTTGTTTCATATATTAGCCAAATGGGATGTCAGAATCAGCCTGTGAATTGTTGATGCGCATCGATTCAGAAGATTTCTGAAGTGGCCGTCAGCCCCATTCAATGTCGTCTGACTGTTGCCTAAGACTGATGGCAGCTTAATTTCCTGCTCAGTTTTACTTTCCGTTCCCGATGCCTCAGTGTACCTCAGAATGGCGCTGAAGTGCAAAATTTTCTTGCCATTTAGAGCGTGCCTTCTGGTTAGTTTCTTTGTTGTCATGAGGGATACGTGCCACTACAAACTGGCGTAACATTTGCAAGGTGATTATATTAGTTGTGCGCAGCAGTTTTTAAATGAACGCTATCAAAAGCTGGAACAAAAAGCCCTTCCAGTGACCCTGCGTGTAGGCAGGTTCAGATTGCCGTGCGCAGCGCACCCTCCGGGGGGAGAGTGATTCGAGGAGAACTGAGGAGCAAAGGAGCCAAAGGGAGGAGAGTGTTACTACCACAACCTACTGGTTGCTACTTTCATGAAGACAGAAATAGCAAACCCAGCTGCGCCACCTAGTGGAATATAGACTATTTCTGAGAACAGGTAAGTGCATAGTTGACAACGGGATCTGAAATTTGGTTTTTGAGGAAAGGAAATGTTGCAGTAAATGTCTCACATTTCTCAGGTAAACCGAACCACAGCTTAAGGGAAGGGAGGAAGGTGAGAATGAAAGAAGAAAGGAAGAGGTGCGGTAGTGGAGTTTCCCGGAATTATTTCAACCTCCTGGAGATATTTAATGTGCATTGACATCGCACAGCACAGGGGTACGTTTTGTCTTCATCGAAACGCTGCCACCGCAGTCGGGTTCGAACCCGGGTACTCCGGGTCAGTAGCCGCGAGTGCTCCAACCACTAAGCCAGCACGGCGATGTGCGTGTCCATTTTTAGTGCAGGAGGCGGAGGTAAGACAGACCTGCTGCAACATGACAGCGATATGTGGTTGATTGCGAGAAAGTAAAAACTCCGCAGCCTGATTCGTACGCACAGAAATTTTGTGCTTTCCGCAGTACCAATCCTTTGCACTTCGCGCCGTAGATTTTTTTTTTTTGAGATATGCACCATGGGCATAAGTTGAGAAAAGGGGAATTAATGCAGGAGATAAAAAGTTAAAAGGAGTAAACTAATACCTACTTTGCTGAGGTAGCTGCAGAGGTTGCCGATGAAATGATCGTTCATGGTCCACTTCACATAGTCACGTTCGCAGTTCCACGAGAGGCCCATCCCTCAAAGGAGCCGTTTTGTAATAGCAGCCGTCGCTGGGCATGTCCACAACAAGTGCTGCACATCACAAATGTCCGGTGCAGCGCCACAGTAAGGGCACCTGTCAATTGCTGGCATATCTTTTGCAGTGCACCACCGATGACGGACAGATGGTGTCAGAGCCGTCCTTGCCCAAATCCGGCGCACGGATGCCTCCTCCTGCCGAGTAAGATTGTGGCTAGAGGATGCGAACAGTGAGAAAAAATTGGGGCATTTTCGCTGGCGCAGAACTTAGGAATCAGAAACATGAGACAGGAACTGATCTGGGGGAAGAGGGGAAGGTGGTGGGTCGTCTGATGTGTCGAGGTGAGTCATAGCATCCGCTTGAATGTTATGTGGGTCCTGGGCATGACCACGAATCCAGTGTATGTTCACAGGGCAAGACTGGTTCGCACAGAGCACATGAATTGATTGTGTGATCTGGAATCAGCGTCAAACAGCCTTAAGCACTGTATAAGTGGGGCGAAGGAGTTGAATGTGGGAACGAGCAGAAGGAAAGTAATGGCATTGTATATGGCTCGAAGTTTTAGTGGGAAGTGCACGTGTCAGCGGCATTTGTCGCGGGAGTTGAGATGCGAATGGCAGGGACTATACACAGCAGCAACTCTCCTCTCTGCAGTATGTGATGCATCCGTGTACAATATATGCACCCTTCAGTCAGATACACGGCTGATACCGACGGGGTAACAGTGGGGTGATTGTCTAGCTGGCAATATGACAGCGGAGCAAATGCCTTTAAATGATGAAGTTAGAGAGAATGTTTGCGAGCTCTGTTTGGCCACCCGTTGGTCAATAAGTTCACTGAGTGTATTAAGTTGGGCAAACTTCTAAGGCACAGGTATGGGTGTTAATTAGGACACATAAGTTTATGGCACGCATAGCCTCACGATTTATTGCTTAATTCAAGGGATTCTCGCTGTCTGCGGGTGCCCGGGAGTAGGTAGATTTTAGGCGCTCAATGGAGGCCAGCAGCTCTGCCATGGCTATAGGTCAGAAGTAGTGCCATCGGAGGGCTCTGTATCCTATACGTCAGGAGGAGATGTAGAGGTGCAGCCATGACGGGGAAAAAACTGACACCATGCAGCCCAGTGTTGCTTGCCTAGCTTCTTTGCATAGCGCCGTGCACATGCGGTAGCATGGTGAAAATCGGGAATTGTCGATGAGTCGTCGGGTTAATGAGGATTAATGATCTGCCTGGTGACAAAGAGCAAACAGATTCAGGGGGTGGATGTCCAGGTTTGGGTCGTCTTCATTTACAGCAGTGGTAGTCGCGAGAACAGCACAGAGTATTGACAGTGCTAAAGATGGGTTGAATGTTGATAAACGAGTGTCTCCACGTACAGAGTCCGCTGATGTCTTGCGTACGCTCCGGCAGGGGCCCCAGAACAGTGGGGGGGGGGGCAAGGGAGGCAGTCGCCCCCTCCCCCCCCCCAACATTTTTCCAGTGGGGGCGGTGCCCCCTCCCCCCTGTCTGTAATTGCACTTCGGTCAGATTTCTGACAAATTGAAACACTTATGTTCTTGGACTCTTTTATTGCAAAGCACGGTGGGGCTGAGCTACTTATTGCCTTCGTAGCCAGTTGCAAAGCATTTTGTACCTAAACCAGGCTTTCAGTTCCAACAAAGTAAGCTTGAAGTCTTGCCCCCTCCCCTCGCCTAAAAATGTTCTGCAGTGAAAAATGAAAAATAATAAAAATTTATTATGTAAATGAGCGTTATATAAATAATGAAATTAGCTGGAAGTCTTACCTCCACTCAAAAAAGTTCCGGAGTCCCTATGCTTTGGCATATTTCCCATAGAGTGAAGACGTGAAGGAGTGAGGCAGATAAATATAGGATTGTGCCTAGAATATCGGAATCTGAGTGCCTAGAGTATCTGAATCAGCAGCCAAACGAGGGTTAGCGGGGCCTAACCACCAAGTCAAATCAGGTGAATACGGGCCACCTCGTGGGCGGGTAGAAGTATTCGTGTGGTTTAAAAGTTGAAAGGAATGTCCTGAAAAGCTGCCTTGGATGTGTGCACCCCTTGAGGAATGCGATGGGTAACCCCATGCGCTGCACCCTTTCTTTCCCTCTCCCTGTCCTTTTATTCCCACTAGCTGGAGCTCGGGTGCTTCAGGTTCCATTCCCCAAGAGTGATGCCCAAAGGGCCAACATACGTCGGGACCAGAATCCCCCCTTCATAGCAACTACCACCACCACCACCAGGTTCCGATGGCTGATGCCGCGGCTTATAGCAACATCTTTTCCTTCCTGGACGAAGACGAAGAAGTGCATCTTTTTGGAACGCTTTCAGTCAGTCGCCAGCTTTTTCTGTGTTTTTGCGTCTATATTGCGGGGATGCCGCCCGCCGTCATACGGCGATGGATCTGAACACTCCTGGTCATCCGAATGGCCTGGCGGCCTCCTCCTCGAGCTTGTCGAGGAAGTGGTGCAGCCGTCCAAGTGACCCCAACAGCGACGGCACCATCGAGTACCTCAGCAATGCCAGCAGTGAGGACGGCTTTTGGACTTACCTCAGCCTTAAGACCAAGAGAAGACTTCTAAGAGCCGGATCGTCATCCAGTGAGACCACTGCAAAAACAAGTAGCAACAAACTGGCACACACCATCTTCGTCCTTCCTCTGCAGCCAACCAACAACATGAGCTAGGCAGCTTAACAGGCAAGTCGTCTCTGTAGAACTCGAGACCCTCGTGCCTAACGAAATCAAAGACGTTCGAGTGATTGTGTGGGAGAACATTGTAGCCGTTGATGTCCACCATGCGGCTACGCTGGAACCACTGCTGGCCATAACTCAGCGCGGCACGGTTTATCAGTACGTACTGTTATCCTGCTCGGCGGGAATAAGTCCTCTTCAGGCGTAATCTATGATGTTGATGAGGCTATCACGCGATGATGATTTGCCCATACTCGTGAGGCCAGCAAATGAGGGCACCGTAATTCTACGCGTATCAACTCTGGGCAATTCGATCCCGTTGTGTGAAAATTTTGTTCCAAGGCGACTTCCATCACACGTGAAGGTGGGCCATTTTCACCATGCCGTGCGGACATTTATTCCAAAATTCCTGCAATGCCACAAATGTTTGAAACTGGTTCGTGTGAGCGCGGGGTCTGCAACAACACGAGAGTGTGCTCTCGTTGTGCCGGAGCTCAGAGCGCCAAGTCCTGTAATGCACAAATGCTTAAGTGCTCCAACTGCAACGGCCCTCATGACGCCTCATCTAAGAATTGTCCGCACATAAAAAACGAGCGCGCCATTCTAAAGCAAATGGTTTGGGACATATCTACGCTCCGTGAAGCTTCCGTGACTGTTCGGAAAAGGCGTTCTCGCTGCAAGAACTCAAGAAAGTCTTGCAAAAACAACCACATCGACGCACCCACGGCACCTCCTTTTCAGCCTCCTGCCGTGCCGCCACGTACAAGTGTGTCCAGTCCGCGAAATATCACCAAGGATAATCAGACCTTTTCGTGTGCGGATGCTTGACCAGCGCTTCCGCCTTTACATCCTGCTGAGCCTCCTCAGCGCAAGCTTCCATCGCCGAGCTCACTTGTCGTTAGAGAAGGGCTCCCAGAGCAAGATCGCCAAGCGTTCGTGATCCTCAGACGGTGGTCAACACCAGTCACCCCTCTGATAAGGGCCCTGCAATCGTCAACTGCCCGAAGTGTCTTCCTGGTGCTGGACTCTCTGGTTCCAGCACTACAAGATCTTTAAAACAGAATGGCTGGCCAGCTTCCCACGTTTCGTGAGGAAGTCAGGGGCACTGTGGTCTTCGAGTGGAATGCAAGAGGCCTAAAGTCACAAATCGCAAGTTTTTGGCAATATGTTTTCAACAATCACTTCCCGATATTAGTCATCTGTTAACCTAACTTATCCCTAGAGGCTTTCCGGGTACGAGCCCTTTTTTGCTCTGACATACAGGGAGCGCAGCAAAGTTCTGGTCTACATCCGCACCGATATAACGTACGTTTGCTGCCCAGTTCAACCCCACAATGACAATCAGTACGTGTGTTTCATAGTCAAAAAAGGATCCATAGAGTTCACATTGATTGCAGCGTATGTCTCCCCCTCCCCTCAATTGGACTGCGAGAGGTTGAAGACAGTTATGAAGGCAACCCGGGCTCCTTAGATTATTAGCGGAGATTTCAGCACCCACCACCAACTGTGTGCTATAGGAATCTGGCCTTATTTGCTTCAGAAAATGAACTTTACGTAATGTATTACGGCAGCCAGACATACCTACGGGGCAGTTCATACAGCAGTTGCCTAGACCTGACGGTAGTTTCGCGGTGTCTGCGCCGGCGTGTCCAGTAATTTTGTGATGTGGAGACCCACAGGAGTGGCCACATACCCACCTACCTGAAGATTCCAGGTCTTGGGGCGCCCGGCCCAGCTAAACATGCGCACATCGATTGGATGGAATTTAAAACTAGAATGGAAGAGGCGTGCATAGAAGCCCTCACTTCCAGTTTGGAGGACATTATAGCAACAGAAATGAAGACTGCTGGAGGCTTCCTCATGTCAACTTGAATGCGCACCGAATTTGATGTCGAATTAGACCGCCTACGTGCTATTCGGCGGCATACACAAAGACGTTACAGGCGGACCAAATGCGTAAGAAATCCCAGAGAGGAGCGTCATTTGCAGAGGAAAATCAGCCGACGAATGGACACGCTGGCGGAACAGCGCTGGAAGTCCTTCTGTCAATCTCCGGATCCTCAAATGCCCATGTCCTCCCTCATTTGGCGGACAGTGTGGGGGCTTTGAATGCTTCCACACTGCAGCAAAGACAGCCTTTCTATATGTTGGCTCTACATCAAAACCGTCACCAGATTGAAGTTGCAACTGACTTGTGCAGGACAATCGCGGGTGCAGTGACTACCTCGGGTTCCCAGCATGTTCCTCCTGCATCATGGGATTCAGATGGATTTTGTCTTTAATCGTGAGGAACTTGATGCTGCCCTTTCAGAAAGTAAGCGTTCATCTGCACCAGGTCCAGACGGCCTTACATATGCTGTGCTGTGCCATCTTGGCCACGACGCGCATAGAGAACTACTCAGCCTTTACAACCACTCGTGGCAAGACTGAGTTGTTACTCCCCAGAGGAAATTCAGTCGCATGATACCATTGCTAAAACCAGGGAAATCCCCGCTCGACCTATCATCATACAGGCCAATAGCTTTGGCCAGTTGTGTGTGAAAAGTCATGGAAAGAATGTTTCTTGTGCATGTTGAGAGGTACCTTGAGCACAGTAACGTGTACCCTAATGCCATGGCGGGTTTCCAACGGGGTTGCTCCTCTATAGACAACGTCATTGATCTCGTGTCCACAGTACAGCAATTGAAATGCCAGAAGCGCATGTGCGCAGCGCTTTTTCTTGATATCAAAGGTCCATATGATAACGTGACACATGAGGTCACCCTTGATGCGCTAGAGGCTGTTGGAATCGGTGCACGGATGTATAGGTCGATCCAAAGCTATCTGACCAAAATAACATTTTCTATTATGTGTGAAGATGGCTCCACACCCGTGCATTACACCTACCGGGGCGTGCCCCAGGGCGGAGTGCTCAGTGCTACTTTGTTTAACCTAACACTTATAATACTCCAGGTGTGCCTACCTATTACCGTCCATATCTCTATGTTTGCCGATGACACCTATATCTGGGCCTCCTCTATGACGAGTCTCAAGGTGCGAGCAACACTTCAGAGGGCAGCAATCATAACTTCCTCCTATCTCCGTGAGCAAGGTCTGAGCGTGTCAGCCGAGAAGTGCGCTATAGTGGCATTTATGCGCAAAAGCATAACTCGTTATCCGCTAACTATTGACGGACATGCCATTGCCTATCGTGCATCTCATCATTTTTTAGGAATTGTTATAGATCGGAATTTATCATGGAGCTCGCATTGCAGCATTGTAAAGAAAAAGCTAATCTCTATCACACACCTGCTCAGATTTCTTGGTGGAAAATCATCGGGCTTGTCGATTCTATCAATGCTACAACTCTACAGAGCACTCTTTTGGGGATTTTTGCGGTATAGTCCATCATGCAGGGCTTTCAAGCACGTGCAAGACGAATTTGCGTGCCCTCCAAACAATACAAGGTCAGGCACTTTGCACACGCCTGCGTCTCCCTCGCAACGCATGAACAGTTGCTACCATTGCAATAGCCCAGGACTACCCAGCCAACCAAGTTATATCCAGTGGATATTCATATAATATCCTCCACAAGATATATCTCCATATGATGTTCACAAATGCTCACAAAAAAATGTTCACAAATGTTCACAAAACGTCCATATGATGTCCATACAACCTTCATTTTGATCATAGTGGACGTCCATATAATGCTCATATTATGCCCACGTGACAATTCCTAGACATTCAGAGGATATTCACCAGATATTCAGCCAATCTATTTTCAGGTTGGGACTGTATGCTCTGCCATTTATTTTGTGCACTGTACAGCTTACGAAAAACAAATATGATGCAAGATATGACAGAGATACAAAGAAAAAACAAGCAGTTGCTCATTACACAGGAAACTTCCATAATTTGCACATGATATAGGAATAACATTTCAAATCACAGGTGCATTGTGAGAAAATTACACACTGGGCTCTGATCAATGCAATTACATAAACAAGTAAAAAGAAGTGTCATTTTCTTGGTATGCATGTTACTTGAGATGTCATTTCCAGTTCGTGCAAGATAGAACATTCATGTGTAGTGAGTTCATTAGTTAGAGCTCTCTGTGGCTTCCTGGTCTTTCATTTTATTCATTCTGTTTCGTGTAAGTTATGGAGCGCATAAAATAAACAAGGTTAATCAAACAGCCGCAGTTCTCGTTTCTTCAGAATATTCCACCACGAGGCAGTATATGGGCAAGGAATATGCACAAGCACAGGCTTCGAGTACGGAAGAACATGAAGGAATACAATCACTTGTTTTGCCCTCAGCCATATTTTATTGCCCAGTAGCCATATTGATCAGCACCTGTTGCTGTCCGTTCTTTTACTCCAGGTCTTCGAAGGCCTGTGAATATAACAGTGCATTGTGTTGAACAGTAGTGATCACACAACAGGAAACATGAACAAAAAACGGGTGCACAAGATTATGCAAAAGATAACGTTTCACCCAACTGGCTTAGTATCTTTACTGAAATGTAATGAGGAAAAAAAGCATGCGACAAATGCGAAGTACAACTTGCATCCACCATAACCTTTAGCCTTACCAGAGGTAAGACTAAATCCAGACAGGGGTCTTAGAGTACAAAGATCACATGCAATAGCCTGAATGCTTAACATGAGAAAAAGAACCCAAGCTCAGCAAACAAACACAAGGACAACAACCAAGAATTTCATGTACATATATGCAACCATACTTTTGCAATGAGATTAAAAGAAGTTAGAATGTGCAGAGCAATAGTAAATAATGTTGGCTCGCAACTGCATTCAGATAAAACTCAAGAATGAAGTGGCAAATGCCTTCTCAAAGCAGGCCGTCCATCCACTAGCATCAACGGATTCTCACCACATGGGTGTTAGCACCAGCTAGTGTGATGACATTGATGAAAGGGAATTAACCACTGTGTCATGATAATCGATCCCCGTCTTTGGATGGAGGGACATCTGTCGCTTCGTTCTTAAGCTGTATCCAAAAATACTGGAGCGGGACAGTGGCACAGCATGCTTTCAGCAGGAATGAGCATCCGTATATCACCATATTGGGTGACGTATGCTGACTTCATGAGGGTGGTTGGTGCATGCACATATGAATTAGGAGGTGTGACAAAGTGCGATCTGAGCCAGTTGAAGCCTTTTGAAAAAGACAGAAGACACCTTACGGTGAAGATTTAGGGGGGATATTTGCAGTATGCTAAGTATTCTTGAGGGAATTTATAAGGAGAACCGGCCATGGCCCACATAGGACAAGGATGTCGTAGACTAAGCCAGACATAGGTAGGCTTTTTCAGTTTCGCTGGAAAAATTGTAATAAATGCACCAACATGCAACTAGATTTCCATGTCAGGTTGTCAATATTAGATTTCCATGAATTTTTGTTAAAGGTTGTAATATATATGCCAAATTACTTGTATGCTAGGGAGACGTCACGATGACAATTTTTTTTAAACAATAGGGTCAGGGTGACTTGTTATCAGAAATGATCAAATTTAAAAATAAAGCTCTGCACTCTAGAGAAATCATTACACTGTGTTATTGAAATCAGCCCGAAGTGATGAAATGTCAGAACTATGAGAATAATTAGCAGCAAAAAATAGAACTAGAAAAAATGAATGAACTGCTAATGCAGGTCACAAACAATAACCATGCTAAGGCACATTCTTGACGCATGCCTGAAAGGGTAGGAAAACCATGAGAGTTGGTTGCATTAACAGCGATATGTTGTGTAGTTAAAAAGAATCCGTGATCCTGTTGAAACCCAAATAGTCAATGTAGAGGTGCCTAAGTTTTTTTATAGAAACCTGGAGCTTAATTAACAGTGAGAAATGCCTTGAAGACATCTAAAAACAAAGCTGTTTCCAAACCCAGAAGCTACAAATGTATGTTCACCATTGTTGAACATTAGAAATTGTGTTTCATGAAAGAATTTGCAGAATCGAAGTTGGGACGAGTGGGAAAAACAGGTTTAACAGAAGGGAGTCAATATTTACCAGAGTATACTGCGGGGCCAGTTGGTCAGACATATTTGTGATAAAGATGAAGTGTGGCAAGTGCGCTGCACGCACTCGCGCGCATGGTGGGAGAGAAGACGACGAAGTAGGAGAATACAGATCGGCTCGACCGTATGCTACGTGTACTGTTTCATTGCTAATTATCATTACTACGATACAACAATATTATAAACAAAAACGTAGCATATGGATGAGACGAAGAAGGGTGAAGACAGGAT